>BQNB010107828.1:0-23081 GCA_026074375.1 Tanacetum coccineum | reverse complement strand
GTAAGATTTTTACCTTATATTTCTCTTGTTTGAGAAGTATTTTGGAAAGAATTTTACGGGATTAATACTATAAGTATATAAATTTGTTTGCTTTTGCTACACATACCAGTCTAATAGTTAGCTTATTAGTTTATGTAATAGTTCATAGTCGACTGATTAAAGTCGAATAGTTTATAGTTTATTAGTTTATGAATAAAAACCTTGTTCATAACATTGTTGTTCTTATTTGTTATTCCGCTGCGTGATCAATGTTATGATATCCTAGATGGGCAAAACGATCTATGAAGCCTACAATTTAGGTTTCAACATGGAATCTGAACCAGGAGTGACCATCATAGCCGTTGATGAATCAAAACCAATAGACCAAGTGTCCCAAAGACCCAAATCACTTAGATTCGGAGCAATGGCTCCTGAAATACCCCCGCCTTCAGACTCAACTCCTCCACTCAAGTTCAATAGGTCATCGGCCAAAGCTCTAAGGGTAGTGAAAGTAGGGGGTCATTTGAAAAGCATACAAAAGGGTTTCTTGCTTGGTGCTCATCAATATATTAAGGCTTATGCAGTTTCGATGATGATACTTACACATAATATCAGTAGTATATTATATATTGCATTGTCAAAAAAATATACCTCAATAAGTCTGAGTACTTTAGTTAAAGTGGTTATGATTAATATCCCTACTTTATGTGTTTGTTGTTGGTAGGTTCTTACTTTTAATGATATGAGTTATTTTAATTTTGTGCATGATTTCATACTATAGAATTGTGTGAGCTTAGTCTTTTAAATAATTGTTGGTTTGTGGTAGGTGTCAAATATCTAAAAGGCTTATGCAGTTTCGAGATGATACTTAAACATAATATCAGTAGTATATTATTATGCATGTCAAAAATATCCTAGAAGTCTTGAGTACTCTTAGTTACAAGTGGTACTGCTTAATTTCCCTACCTCTATGTGTTTGTTGTTGGTAGGATTCTTACTTTTATGATATGAGTTATTTTAATTTTGGCATGATCTTCTATATAGATGTGCTTAGGTCTTTAAATTTGTTGGTTTGTGGTATTGGTAGCTCTTTGAAATTTCAACTGTTTTTGCTAAATTAAAACTGAGGTAGAATAGTTTATATGATGGTTTAAGCTGAATGAGTTTAGAAAGTGGATTTAGAATGGAACTATGAGTTGATTCTTACAATTGATTATTAAGTGGACTTATTAGAGTATGTGAAGACCGCATGCTAACGATGATGATAAATCGAGTTAGAGGTTAGCATTTCTAGATGAACGATTTTTCTCTTGTGCAAGTTTATAAAGAGGTTGACTATTATTGCTATTGCTTGAAGACTTCATTCTTCTTTTAATGTAGTCATACCTTTCTTAGCCTTGATGAGTTCTACATTCTCTATATGTCTTTTCATAAATTAAGAGGCATTTTAGTTAGTGAAAATTATTTTATTTTTCAGTTTCCAAATTCTTAGAGAAAATAATGATTTTTCTTCTCTAGAGAAGAGTTGAGAATTTTAAAAATCCGTTTAGATAGAGTTATATTATTCTTTTTGTAAAAAATAAAAACGTATGAAAATATATAAACCAAAAAATTTTAAAAATAATTAAAAGCGACGGTTAAAATGGACGATGGAGGATGACACGAGAGAAAATGGTGTATATTTGATGTTTTATAGATCCCAATTTCTTTTTATTGAGAAAAAAATGAGAAAGAAAAAAGTGAAAAATGATAAAATGGACTTTCCACTTTTTTGAAAAATATTGAAAAAAGTGAGAATGAAAATTCCTCTTTTTTTATGAAAAATGTTGAAAAAAATGCAACTAAACGGATTTTTAATATTATTTTTTTCACATGAAAAGTTTCCTAAAAAAATGAGATATTTTTCACCAACTAAACGGCCCATAAAGTGGTGTTTAATTGTAGAAAAAATTTCATGTTTTTCCGTTTCTAAATTCCTAGAGAAGGGAATGGTCTTTCTTCTCTAGAGAAGAGTTGAGAATTTTAAAAACCTATTTAGATGGGAGTTGTATTTTTTCTTTGAGAAATGGATAATAGTAAAATGTGATTTTCTGTTTTTCTATTTAAAATTAGGAAAATGAGAATTTCCTTTTTTTGAAAATATTGGAAAAGAAATGCGACTAAATAAGTTTTAAGTTTTCCATTCTCAAATGAAAATTTTCATGGAGAAATGGGATATTTTTCCTCGACTAAACACACCCTAAATGTTTAGGTTTTTCAGTGACTTAGATTTTCCATATATTCATTGATTCAAGGCGGTATAGCCCTATGCCCATGATTCCGTTAATATGTATTTCTTTATTCATATGTCTAAGGAATTTTTTTATAAGTGGCACACCAAGGAGCTAAGAAGTATAATTGCGTATTAAATTCTACTTGGTTACTTTGACAAGGTATATTTTAAATAATCACGTTGTGTTAAATATCCAATAGTTACACGCTTAAACTAAAAAAAACCCTAAAACGAACTCGCCCGTCGGGCGGGTTACTTCCTGTCCCATTAGTAAACAATTCATCTGGATTTCAACAGAACAAAAAATACTCTCAAACCGTCTAAAAGTTTTCAAAAAAACCATCACGTTGTATTAAAAATCCAACAGTTACACGCTTAAACTAAACAAAAACCCCGAAACAAACCCGCATATATATATATATATATATATATATATGTGTGTGTGTGTGTGTGTGTGTGTGTGTGTGTGTGTGTGTGTGCGTGTGTGCGCGCGCGCGCGCGCGCTCGCGCTCTTTTACATTTCTGCCGCGGAGCGCGAGACTATTTTCGTAACGGATTGATAACGCCAATTACTATTTTTCAGTCGTTGAGACTCACCTTACAACGAACCGATAACTTCAAAGACTATTTTAGTAAATATTTTAAATATATATATTAAAGTTCGAATATTTTTTATAAAATCGTGTGCATGTCAAAAGAATTGCATTATTTGGCTCGCTTTTTTTGCAATTAGACGTTATTTCAGTGACATTTTTTCCTAATGAATCGATAGATATGTGTTTTATATTTGATAAATAAAGTTTGTTATATAAAAAAGAAGAGAAGTGCAAAAATCATCCTTGTGGTTTGTCAAAAAACCGTCTCACGTCCCTCGTTGAATAATTGTCCAAAACACATCCATGCGTCAATGTTTTGGGACACGATACATCCCTTGGACTAACAGTGCAAAAAAATTTCTCATTAATTATTGACGAGGGTCTAATTTTTAACGTGCAACTATATAGGAGGGTATTGTTGTCTTTTTGCTGCCACATGGATGATTTTTGCACTTCTCTCTTAAAAAAAGTTTTTTTTTTGTTTTGTAATTTAAAAAAAAAATACATTATTATTCGTAAAAAATTTTAATTTTTTTTACAAAATCTTTAAAAAAAATCGCACTTTACAAAAATCTTATTTGTTTTAAAAAAAATTTAGTTTTTGTTTGTTTTTAAAAAAAAATTTACAAAACTTAAAAAAAAATCGTACTTTTACAATCTTAGTTTTGAAAAAAAAATGTAAAAATTTTGTATTTTTAAAAATCTTAGTATTTAAAAAGTACAAAAAAATTCAAGGAGATCTAACAGAGGTAAATTTGGGCCTGAGTTATTAGCACGTGGAGAAGCAACAGAAACAGTGATATTTTGCTGCTGCTGGCTTAATGGAGTCTGCTCATCGATTGGGCCTAGTTGAATAACTCCTGATTGGGTCATCTGCACAATCACACCATTCATAAAGTATTAGCTAAATGTTTAACATAATGAACTAAGACTGAGGGATTTATTGATATGGAATGGAGTAATACCTTTTTCTTCAGTAAAGAGTGTATATGCAAAGCTTTTGAGATGGAATTTTTTGAACGTGCATTCACACTGTGAACAGTGAAGACAACTTTCTAAGTCTAGCAAGTCCAAGTATTAGTCAACGTCAACGTCTATATATTTGTACTTTTTATATTTTCATATTAATTAGAACCCCAACAAGCCTCACTTTTGTTGTCCAAGATATAAATATACATTAAGCCCAGTTTTTATATCCAAAATATCTTTGAGCCCAACCATGATGAAAAGCCTTTTCAAAAATCTGGTTTCGATTTTTGAAGATGACCCTCTTCCTGGCAAAGTTTCTCACATCGTTATATTAATAGAAAAAATGTAAGGTTTTCAAGATCGGGATCTTACTTAAAATTGTTTTTGTTTTTGCAATATCAAGATCGAAGATCGGTTCAGGATCACAAGATCATTCAATAATGTTATTTTCTACTCCTTCTGTTAAACCAAACCTGAGTGGGAGTTTAGGTAATGAAAAATCTTACAGGGGTGTGTTAAATGGGGATACTGGGTGTGGTTTAAATGGTGATACAAGACGAAATGTTTGGTTTGGTTAAGATTTCATAACCATCGATATTTTGGGGAATGAATTTGTTATGTCTATGAATGTTGATAAAGCTCTTTAGTGAAAGGGTAAAAGTTTTTTGCATACTCCTAGCCAATCTGAAAATGAGCTTTGGGGAATTAAGGCTTTTACCGATATTGTTATCAAATATAGTGGGATAACAATGGTTATGTTGGAATTGCAAATCACTGGGAATCAAGGAAAAATTACAAAAAAGTGTTAGTGTCAAGTCATGTTTTCTCAGGTTATAAAGGCTACAAACTAATTCGAGGTTGATGGTAGGATTGCGTGGGTCGAAGTGAAGGTTGTATCCATTCAATTTATGGACAAATAATACATATACTAGCATTGCATAAAAAAGGGAGGAAATATATGCTCGATGTGGATGATCAGGATTGAGACTTGTATTCATTCTAAAAGACAATGTGTTTATTTGAAGGCCAGAAAGATAGAATCAGGAGAATGATATTTAAAAATCACTCACCGAGAGTAATATGTAATGGATTAGAGCTATATGAAAATCAATGTTGTGTGTTTCCCAGGAATTCACAATGAATACGAAAGTGAAGTTGATAGCTCCATGGTATGAGGAATGAAGTAAAAAGAACGGAATCAAAGGAATTAACATATGATGGTGAGTATAGTACCGAGGATTCTTAATTTGACGATGGAGAGTCTGGAAAATAATCAGAAATTGGATGGTATAGATTTCCGAAAAAGGAAAGGAATTTCGAAGAACCCATTTTAATTTATATTCTCTACTTAATACGATGTAATAAATTAGGATGATAAAGGATACCAAATCTGAAGATAGTTTGAAGCATCCACACAGGTTTCACGACCGTTTGACCACAATTAATTGTGAAAATTGACACATCAGAGAAGAAGTTATACCAGATAATGATGACATCAGTTAGGCTTGATTATGTTGATTAAATTGAAAGGTAGTGCTAAATGGGTCTTAAAATCAGCGGGTCACTTAAGGTATCTAAAATTCCTAGAACAGGAGTGATCCATGGTGGTTTACTTGAAGATGTGATAAAATGAAGGACAGAAATGGATTCAAAATGGAATGAGCATACAAAATTTAAGAAAGCCTCCAATTGAACAGCAAGGAGTGAAAGAAGGTTATAGATGAATTTACGTATCTTTTAAATATACACGGCCTTGACCCAATTAAAGGCCAAGAAAGATTGGTTAAAGAATCTTAGTTATCAAAAAAAATTGAATTTTTTAGTTATAGGAGTCAAGAAACAAAAAAGGAAAAGATTGAGGACTGTCTGAGAACCGTGTGTTGGGGGGAATTACGGTATTTGATTATGTATATAAAGTGATGGGGGCGGATTGGTACAGTTCGGGAGGGATCCTATATTGCGTATGGATCCAAATTCTTTATTATCAAAACGGAGAGTACGGTTTTCTGATATTATGAGTGATATACAAGAGGCAATTTGTAGTTAAGATCGTGAACAAATAAGATATAATATGGGTGTGTAATGCTTCCCCAAGATTCGTAAAGAAAAACAAGCACTATGGATTATCTATTCTTCGTTCGAGGAAGGATAAGTTGAACAGTGGAATGTTAAAATCATGGGTTATATTTTAAGAGGTTCGTGTCCAAATCTGAAGATACGGAATCTCATTTAAATATCCACTAAGGAGGCCTCATATGAGATTTAATTCAAATAATTGATTTGATATCGTGAGGCAAGGTATATGTACTAACCCAACATTATGATTCGCTTTAACCATGGTGTCATATGAACCGCAACAAAAAGACAAGATATATAGAATCTATTGGTTTTCGGATAGAGATCTTAGTGAAGCCCTAACATTAAAGCTGTTACAATGTCATAGATTCATGTCGGATTCATCGGCCTTATTTCTTCCTTAAAAGAAAATGGTTACGATTTATGGCACTACTCCATTTCGTTTATTCCATCATTGGACTTGAGATGTTGGAATGTTTTAACACATTTGTGGAGAACACTTGGAAAAACAGTGAGTCCTATGGTGTGGGAAAAAATGCTCTTCTAAGTTTGATGAATAAACTTGAAATCTTAAAGAAATCAAGATTCGTATTTGGTAATAAGATAATTCGGGGACCCGGAAAAACGATCTTCCTAAGACTAAAAAACATTGGAGGAAATTGATCTGTAAAAGATAGAGGGCATGGGAATAGAAAGTTGGTCAATTCCCGCGATAGCTACTTCTTCCATCAAATCAAAAGTAAGAAAATATAGAATCGAAGGAAAAAAGGGCTCAAAAGGCTAAAATAAATGGGCCGGTAGATAAGGCGAGATGGATAATTTCCCGTTTTTTTCAAGGTATCATAAACAAAAGGCCTAATAAATCATAATATTAATGGGGGGTTATGGTTGATGGAAATTTGATTGAAAACCCTAATGATGTCAAGGAAAAGTTTCTTCGACATTTTGGCCAATCGTTTTATTTGGTAAGCCGTGACAAACCTACTCTACTGGCTTTTCTGATTAGTCTTGAACTTCCTAATCAGATTTCTCGATGACACATAATCAAATGGAGAGAGGTTTCTAAATGATGAAATTAAGAAATCGTTTGGGAATGTGGTACCTAGACAAAGCCCCCGAGTCCGGATGGAATCACGTTTGATTTTTTTCAGACACTTTTGGCAACTATGTGGATGAGGGTGTGTGAAGCGGTGAGGTATTTTTTTAAATTTTCTGATTTACCCAAAGGGTGGTAATTCATCTTTCATTGTCCTTAATTCCGAAAATTTCCGGATAGCATAATCTTGTTAAGGATTTTTAAGACCGATTAAGCCTCATTGGTAGCATTATTAAATATCATTGCTAAGATTTTAACTAATCGTCTTGAGTTGTATGTCTTGGGTGGAATTATTTAATGATGTTCAATCGGCTTTCATAAATGATAGTCAATTCTTGTATTGGGCCTTTTAATTTAAATGAAGTCCATGGTCTTGGTAAGAAGTGTTTGTTGGTGGTAAAGGAAAAAACAAACTCTTCTTTTCAAAGTAGACATTGAAAAAGCAAAAGACTCGGAAAGGTGGATATTCCTTGAAGATGTATTAAGGCAAGTTTGGGTTTTGGGGAAAAAATGGATAAAATGGATTCAATGTAGTCTTCATACAACAAAATGGTTCTATCTTATCAATGGTAGTCCAACCGACTTGAGTTTCAATTTGGTAAGGTCTTATAACAGTACAGGTGATCCGTCATTCTTTTCTTTTTTATTCTTTTTAATCATGGGAAGAGTCTCCATATTTCATATAAAATAAGGTTTGATAGCGTGTATGTTCATGGTATCGAATATTTGTGGTTTGGGTTAATCTTATCGCACAAGTTTGCTAAATGCGTATGATGCGGTCTTATTTATAGGTTTAATGTATCTGATTAAGTAATAATAAACTTTAACATCTCTTATCCATGTACTGATTTTGTTTTTTTCAAAGGTTAATCATAGTTTTAAAAAACCAAAATGTGCAAAAGCATAAATCATGTCATTGAATTTGATAATGTTAAATCTCTCGTGTGGCGACCAAATTTCGATGTCTTGTTCTTAAGCTCCTTTTTATTATCATTGGTTCTTATGTTGGAGGGGACATGAATAAAATTCAAATTCTTGTGAGAGGACATGTATTGATAGAATTAGAAGACGTCTATCAAGATGGAAGATAAATGCTATCGAATGGGAATGGCGGCTCATGTTAAACAAATCGGGGTACTTGCTCTATGCCTATTTTTCCACATGTCAATGTTTAAAGTTTCCTGTTGCAGTTGTCATCCAAATTCTGGAATCTCTTCGAAGTAAATTCTTCAATGTCCATGAGAGTTCGGGTAAAAACGCTTCGTTGTGTTCAATGGAAGAAGGCTCTATGCTCCTAAAGAAAACGGTGGTCTAGTGTATTTTAGTCTTTAGCTCTTATATGAGATTGATATTTAAATGGTTTGTGGAGATTTTTTAGCCCATTAGCCTAACGCATATGTCTCGTGTTATCAAGTCTATACACGGATCCAATGGAAAGATTGATGATATTTCGGGTAAAGTGAGCTAATTCCATGTTGGCATAAATATATATTAAAGAGGTTAGGAAGGCTGAGGACAAAAAGGGTATTACCCCGCTTTTGTTCATGAAGACAAACATGGGAATGGCCCTTGGTCGACTTTATTCTGGATGACGTTTGGATGTTTGATGGGTGCAAGGAAGCTTTAAGAATAGATTCCCTATGATCGTATGCTCTCGAAAACAGCAAACAAATTACAGTAGTCCAAAAACTTGCGCATATCCTAGTCTTTTACCATTCGTTTCGTATACATCAGGTGAAGATTTACTGTATAAAAAATGAGGGTAAAAAGTTAGAAACATCAGATATCAAACATTTTAGTTTTCTGTAGACAATACATTATAAAGAAAACCACGAAACACAAGCTAATGAAGACCTTCAAGAATTTCCATACTCGACATATGGTAATCGTTCCATTTTGTTTTATCTTTTGACATATCTAGATTTAGAGATACTGAAGAAAAAAAATTAGATTATAGCTTATGATAACTAGCTACATTACACTCAAATTATCAAGATAAATACTACTGAAAGTAGTTGCCTGTGGTATCTGTCTCTAGCTAGCTACCATATATAACTCGAGTGAACCGGGGCCTGCATAACTATAATCAAAACAAGGAGTAGAAACACAAGAGTAGTAATAAAATGCTTACCGAACATATCATTTTCAACACATTTCTCAAGAAGCCAAGTGCGGTTCGCATCTGTCCAACCATCATCAATCAGATCCTTATACTTGGATATAAACATCATCTACTTCACTACCTATCATGATTTCCAAATAAGGCAAAGCTTATGACAAGTTGCATCATCCTGTCGATTTTCTGTCCATGGGGAGCCACCACCAGGGATATGCCAAGTAGAGTCCCGTTCTTTTCTCCATCATATCTTAACAAAACCATTTTTAAAGATTCCAGCTGCAGCTGCTAAATACAGAGCAGTGTTGCAATTTTAATTTTCAAGTGCCACAAGCTCCCATTCCTTTTCCATTAATTTACACAACAGATCATTTCCAACAAACTTCTTAAAAAAAAAAAAAAGTTATTTTCTTAATAGTTTGTGTAATATTATACAAACATACAAGTTATTATATACAGGGTCGTCACGTTGATTTGGGTGGCCTGGTGCGAAACCACGAATTAGGCCCTGTAAATCACGAAATGCTTAACCTTTGTGTGAAAAGTAAAAAAAATTATTGATATTACGCTAATTGTTCCAACTATTTTATATTATCAAAAGTCAAATACTACGCTACCAACAAAAAAAACTTCAGATATTGAGAGCGTTACTAAAGCATATATACTAAATTGGAGATCCCTCATAAATGTTGGCCTTGTGCGGTCGCCCCACTTGCACACAGGGCAGAAACAAAGTGGCCCAAATTATAAATATACACATTAGGTGACTGATCCACTGTCGTTTTGACAGTGGGTCACCCGCTACAGTAACGGGCTCCCATTTTTGGGCCAGCCCGTTTTTTTTTTTTTTAATTTGTATGCACAAAGTAGGAATGGAAAAAAAAATATTACAAAAGTTTTGATTTATTCAGATAAAAAAATACCCGCGGAAACATCTTCGATTTCTAATAACTTTAAAATAATCGATATGGTCACAAACGTACAACCCATTATATTAAAAAAAACAATATAACAAAAAAAAAAGCACTTTAAACATGAGGCTTAACACATAAGCCATATAAAAAAATTATTACTAATATACATATTTGTCGACAAACTAGCCTAAAATTCGCATAAAATCTGGCCCAAAATCTGGCCCAAAGTAAAAAAAAAAAAAACTAGCCCAAAATTAGCCTGAAATCTGGCCCAAAGTAAAAAAAAAATACAAAATGGTCCCTCAACTTTTAACTATTTACGATTTTCTTACACAAAAAATCCCGTAAAAAAATTAACAAAAAAAACACGTCAAGTTTTTATTGTTCACAACTTTTTTACATTCATCAGCCCAAATAAAAAGATATCGAACCGTCCCAAAAAAAATAAAATATTCGGGAAAAAATTAACCCGTCCCAATGTAAAAAAAAATTCCCGAATCTTACAAAAAAATGAATTATCTGGGAAAAAATTAGCCAAAAAAACAACTAAAAAATAGCCCAAAATCTGGCCCAAAGTAAAAAAAAATACAAAACGGACTCTCACCTTTTAACTATTTACGATTTTCTTACACAAAAATTCCCGTAAAAAAATTTACAAAACCGTTCCAAAAAAAAGAAAATATTCAGGAAAAAATTAGCCCGTCCCAACGCAATTTTTTTTCCCCGAATCATACAAAAAAAGAAAATATTAAAAATTAACCCCGCCATAACGCATCGCCAAAAAAAACCCCCGAAACGTAAAAAAAATTATTCAGGAAAAAATTAGCCCCGCCGCAACGCGCGGGTTCTTTTGCTTGTTTATTTTATATAGTGCAAATTTTTTGTGTTAATGGACTTTTTTTTATTGCCCTCAACCAAAATCTCAATTTGCCCTCAACAAAAGTCAGCCCTAACATGTATTTTCTTGGCTTGTAAAAATTGTATCAAGTACATTTGTTAAAAAATGAATCTTCAGTTTCTGTACAAAGATAAAAAAAATATGAGTTCATTGTAAAACCAATCAACCATCATCAATTCATCGTTTAATCATTCATCAATAACAATCAATTCATTTTTTGTTTCTCCATTTCCACCCTTAAAACATGGTAAGTGAAAACCCTAACTTCACTTTTACTTTTATAAACTAGATTTACTTAGAGGTATTTAAACTTGTGTTATTGACTAATAATTAGTTTTTATTACCTATTAAAATAGAGAAATGTTACATCCACACTATTTTTACAAAAAGAAATTCACATACACATGTGTAACTTGATTATTGAAAGTGCAAATAAGAAAGAGAAAACTTAATGCAATTTTATTGGTACATGTCACTTGACACATGTGTATGTGGATTTCTTTTTGTAAAAATAATGTGGGTGTAGAATCTCTCCTAAAATACACCTTAAAGTGTATTTAATGAAGATAAACTTTCTTTTTAAATCAAAAAATGCATTTAATGAACATTAATTAAACTCATAAATTAGCTTGATTACATAAAAATTTAATATTAATAACCTTAAACCTTCCGTATATAAAGAGCTAAACATGTACCCAATGGGCACATGTTAGCAGAACCCTAAAATAAAATACATAGGTACGCAATTTTTTTTTGTTATTTTTATGCTCAACAAGATGTACATATTTTTTTACTTTTTTGGTAAAGGGTTACCCCGGTAAATTTCCACATTAACCTCAAGCCGAAGCTTGAAACAACCACTACACGAATGTGACATGCCACAAACGCAGAAGCCTAACTATAAGCATACAACCAAAAATAGGAAAGGCCTAAATAATATAAAGTCTTCCACGGAACACCAAAAACCAACCATACATAAGGAGGAATAGAATCCAACTGATCTTACCTCCTTAAAAAACCTTCCCAAGTAAAACCCTGTGGGCAAAACCTTGGAGAATGAAAAAAGAGTACAACGCTCAATTGGAACTCTCGTCTTGGCTCTTCAAACCGAACAACAGCCTCCATATGATCCATGAAAACCATCAAGAGGACGAAACAAATCAGCCATAGAGCCTAACACTCTGTTCTCAAGATTTTTTTAAGATGAAAGGGAGTGAAATGAAGTGAAACTAAAATTATGTGTGTTCTTGAGTTTTTTTGAAGGAAGGAAAGAAAGAGGAATGGAAGTAAATGGAAAAAAAGTATGCGTATTTTCTTCATAAAAAGTTTCACCCCATTATTGGGATGAAAGTCACAGGACCCACATATTTCTACCACTTCCCTTACTTTTCTTTACTTCACTTTCTTAACTTTACTTTCCCTTCTAAAAAGAAGGTGGAGAACACAGCCTAAAAGTCTTAGGCATCTTCGAATGTGAAAGGAGGTGGTTAACCATTGCAGTATTCTTAAATCGGAAGGTAAGAAGCTTTAATCTTACAGTAACCATAATAATGTCTCAAAGCTTTTCCGGGGATCTTTTAACTTTCTTATAAACACGGTTGTTACGCTCCAGCCAAACGAAATAAGAAGTAGCCGCCACAAGATGTACATATTTTCTTGTTAATATATATTGTTTTTGCATTTTATAAACAGGTTTTCGGTAGGTTTTTGTACACTAAAATCCGTTTTATAGGTTGTTTTTTTGCTGAAATTTGGTGTTGTTTTTTCTACTGTATATGCTGATTTTTGGGCTGTTTTTGCTGTTTTTTTAGGTTGTTTGGTTTTTGCAATTTGGGTGTTTGGATGCCGCAATTAGGCTGTTTGGTGCTGCTGTAATGTTGTTTGGATGATGATGTTACACTGCTATTTTTTTGTTATTGTAAGGTTGCAGTTTGGTTGCCGTTTTCACGCAACATAAAAAGTGTTTGGTTGTTATTTTAGCATTATATAAGTTCTTTTATGCAATATCAAGTCAGCTAAGTTTACTATTGTTTCTTTGCTAAAAAAAAAATTACGCCAATTTTTTTTTTGCTCCCCATATGTCAATATACTGGCTCCGCCATTACTTGCACAGGGTAATCACCACCATTGCTTGTAACTTTCCACAGTTTGTTGATGATAGTCACAAAGCCAATTTACGAGCCCGGCCACCCCCTTTGGTTAAATTTTTATTACATAGGGTTGTAAACGAATCAAACAAATACAAACTAGGTTTTGTTAGTGTCCAATGCAACGAGCTTACTTATAATAAGTCTTACTTTTTGACAAGGTTCGTAGTAAGCAAGGTTATAAATAACGTGAAGCGTGGCGTGACGGCATGTCTAAATCTCACGCCTTAGGAGCTATGGCGAGTCATGACATTTTCTAAGGCATAACTTAAAGCGACACAAAATTTAAAAATATTTATAAATTTATATATTTATATCATATTTCAAATATATTGAGTTTACAAAAAGTGTCACGCATAAGGAATAAAGTTAAAAAATTATCTTTTTATATAATCTTTTTTCATTTCTATATAATAAACAATTTTTATCGAAACTGAATTCAAAAAAGCTTTCACGCATCATGTCTTATCACGCTTTATCACGTATTTTCACTTCTCATCTCACGTTACGCCTTAGTCTATTACGTTGCGTGGAGTTCACGTCTCACGCCTTTAAAATGCTTTCGCGACGCCATAACGTGTCTTTTAGAACCTTAATAGTAAGTGCAGCTGCACATGATAGTTATATACTTAAATATTTAACCGGCCCACCGAAAGATCTAGTGAAACAGTATTCGAATCATTATACCCATTTGATTATTCTGTTGAGAACTTGAGATGTGAAAAGAGAGTTTTAGATATTTTATTAGGTAAAAGTCGAAAAATACCCACGAACTTTTAAAAATGTCTCGACATGACTAAAGAACTAATTTTCGTCCTTATTAGACCAACGTACTTGTTTGTTTTGTGACAATATGACCAATACGACCGGCTAACATTTCCACGTCATTTATTATTTTATTTTTAATCCATTATTTATTATATTATTTTATTTTTCATGCTCCAGTACCAAACGCAAAGTAATGATTACGATTCAGTAATCCCATTATCACAAAACACAATATCAACATTATAATCGAATGCCCAACAAACAACAAATTCATCAACGCCACACCCCTTAATTTATCCTCGTCAAGAACACACTTAACGTCAGCACTCCCCTCACCACGAACAACCACCACTTTACCACACCCTTTAAATGCAAAATGAAGACAAATGGGCGAGTTTGAGAAGAACCACCCATTAGAATTTATAAACGGGGTGACCGAAAAAGCAAGAAACAAGAAGAAATTTGAAAAAGAAGCAATTAGAAGAGCAACGATATAAGCGAAAAAGTCAAGGTTTTTGAAAATGGGCGAGTTTGAGAAGAACCATGTTTTGGATCGATAGTAAGAAGGGCTGTTGTTGATATAGATTGAGAACGATGAGACGAGACGACGAATGCCAAGAGGAAACAAGAACATGAATGACGTGAAATGTGTTCCTGATCCCATGATTCCTTTGAACAAAAGATGAAATGAGGTAATTCACCAACAACCCATTTCAATTTCTCCAACCAAAAACAAAAACAACTCAAAATGAAGACAAATCATCGCTGCCAATCACCGCCGGTGAACCTCCCGCCGCAACCCACCACCGAAAAAAACTCAAAA
The DNA here is from genome assembly GCA_026074375.1 of Tanacetum coccineum. Classification (NCBI taxonomy): domain Eukaryota; kingdom Viridiplantae; phylum Streptophyta; class Magnoliopsida; order Asterales; family Asteraceae; genus Tanacetum; species Tanacetum coccineum. The sequence goes on along the minus strand of BQNB010107828.1, from coordinate 8,427 downwards.
TGAAGATATTTTGGTTTGGATTTTATATGTTTTTTTCGTTTGGATCTTGTGTGTTTCTGTTTAAACTGGTCTTTTGATCATTGGTGGGTTTAAGTATTTTGGTTTTTATATATTTTACATGTTGGATTTGTGCAATTTGTAAATGAGAAGATAAGATGAAGAAAGAATAAATGGTGTTGGTGGTAGTGATGAACCGGTGATGAGAGAGTGGGACAAGGAAAGCCTACGTGGCATGACTAATTATAGATTATTAAACAAAAAACCGGTGCCAGGTGGAAGATAACCGCCACGTGTCAGTAAAAATTTGTGATATTGGTGATATCGGAACAATATTTGAAAGTACGTTGGTCTAGTAAGGACGAAATTTAGTTCGTTGGTCATGTCGGGACATTTTGAAAAGTTCGTGGGTATTTTTCGACTTTTAGTAAGATCTTTTACCCAACCTACAATTAGTAAGATGCTTTTTCATCTTTTATACTACTAAAATAAGTCTACAAGTAGTGAGTAATTTCACAAATGCCATTTTACAGAAAAGAAAAAACAAAAAACAATTTGTTAAGCATAACGTCAAGTTGGGGCAGCAATTAGTAAACATTGATATTATTAAATTAAACATGGTGTGTACTAGCTACTTTACTACTTAAACGTATCTTGGCCTCTTAATTTGTTAAAATGAGGCGTCTTTTTTTTTAATCAGTCTTGTATGTCTCGTTGATATAAATAAAGATTCACAGGGATGACTTAACACTAATATAACCATTTTCTTAAAAACTTTAAAATGTGCACTTAAAAACCAGCCCAAACTGGATTTCTATATTATATATACTTAGGGCCGTTTTTACATTTTTAAAAATTTTGAAAGCCATGAGCGAAATTATATAATGAGATCTTTCGATAAGAAATTTTATATGTAAAATGTTGTTATTTGTAAGATATAATGCAAATTAATTATCTAAATGTTTAACATATTGTTAAGGGAACAAATTTTGAAGCCTCTAAAATTTTTTGAAGCTATGTGCGGTCGCTCACCCAGCACACCCTCAAAGACGCCCCTGATTATATATCATAAACACAATATATGAATATATTATAATATATATTGTTTGTGCTAAAAGTTGCACTCACGATGTGAACAGTATATACTCATAAATCTGCACTACATTAATATTTTAATGTTGCAACAATTATGTTTTAATCATCCTATAGTTAGATGAACAGTGCCTTCATTAGTTTTTTTTTTATTATCTATCTTTAATGCTGAGATGACCTCACATGTGAACACCTGTCCAGGTCTTCTGAAGCAAGATGATACACTCAACAGCAGCAAAAGAAGGCTACGCGTCTCTCCCTTCCGCTTAATCATCAAACCACTAACACACAATGAATTCATCTCTCTCCTGAACCTCATGAAAAAACACACACACCGCAAATCTGAAAAAATGATCACCTCAACAAGATGAGGAAAAAGGGGAATGAGTCTCAATTTGGACGCATCTTAGACAAATTCGAACAAAATCTAAGGTGGGTTTCGATTATTTTCATCAATTGTGAATTATAGTTGTTTACTTGGTTAATTGTGTATTTACTATATTGATTTGGGTTATATATCAATTGTGAATTATAGTTGTTTACTTGGTTAATTGTGTATTTAATTAGGGAGTTTACGTTTAGGGTTTGGAATTGGGTGGATTTAGGTAATGCTATTGATAGGGTTTGCATTTGCGATGAAATACTGTAAATCAAATTTGGTGACAAAAGTGTTGGGTACAAAGATTGTTTTTAGTTTTTCAAAATTTAATCAAGCTATTACAAGATAACTGTTTTCGATTAGTTTTTGGAAATTTAATCAGGGATGAGATAAAAGATGTGATTGTTAAGGCTTAGTAATGGAAATGAATTTTATTATGGTCATATTGAGTTACGAAATAGTTGCGGAGTTAGTACAAAGGTAAGAATTTTATATTGAATAGATCATTATAAATGTTGCATATCTTTAGAAGAAATTGGTTTTATGGCATCCTTTGTAACATTTCACTTTGATATGTGTCATTTTTAGGGTAATAAAGTTAACGTTGAATGCATGTTTTGATGTTGTTAGATGATACAAAACTATCGCCCAACACTCGATCTTAGAGACCAGAATGAAGGATCTTAAACGACATTGTTGCAGAGAACGACATTGTTGTAGAACTGGATGATTTGTCTCCGGTTCTCAAACAGGTAACAAAAGTCAAAGTCTATAAAATTGCCCACATTTCGCTGACCCATTCTAATATTTTTAATAACTTTTGTTTTCAGGGTGAGGGTGAATCAAAAAATAATGTGATCAAGACCATCTCGAGTGGTTTGGCCGACGATTTTGATGATGTGTTGAGTTTTACGGAGTCAACAGCTAACTAAACCGGTCATACACTATAATGAAATCTTTTTCGATCTTTTTTTAAGTGTTATTGTAAGCAAAAAAGCAATAAAAAAATTAACAATATTCAATTGGGCTATTATGTTTATGATTGAGGTTGTCAATATCAGGCTTCCATTATAGGTTATGCGATGGTTGGAATAATAATATTAAGGTCACAGTCAATCCTCGAATCACCATGTTACCTACAAAGTAATCAAGGTAATACTACTTTGCCTTCTATTACGGTTCATACAAGCCGGGTTGGCACACCAATATTTTTTCGTGAGACTGCTTAAAAGGTTAATGTGTTATGTATGATTCAATTACTTACGAATTACGATAGTAACCTAATCTATCTGAACAAATATACTCTAAAAAGGTATAAATAACCACTCATACACATGTTTCTTGTATACTTTTTTTGTAGAATATAGCCTCTGAGTGTCCTGTTTGAGAAAGAAAGAATGTTTCGCTGCATCATTATGATATTTTTTTAGAAAAAATTGGCTTAGTAACGAGAACGGGAAAGAAAACTAATGATATGCTTCGAATGTTGTTTTTAGTAGAATAAAGTGTATTGTAGGTTATTTGTAGCATCCTTTGAATTTGTCAATTTATGCACAATTCTGTAGTTGAAGTTACGCTACTTATATGTTAACGCAAGCTGTTACTTTTTGAAATTGAGTTTAATACAGTAGTTGAATATTCAGCTAGCGATAAGATATCAGAAATCGGAAAAAGAGGATATAACAGGAATAATGTAGAATACCATTTTTTGATTAAGGAATTTGCGTTTAGTCTTACATGCTATACCAGTTTACATATGATTTTATTGATATCAGGTGGCGTTTATACGTGCATTATGAGCTAATTAATGTGATTTGATTTACGGATACTTGTTTTTGTCGGCAATGGACTTATATCAAATGATATGTCTGCTAAATTGTTAAAATTAGAGTATCTGTGATGTGATATTAACTGTTACACTTTTCAAGACCCCAAATTTGGATTATGTAACATTATGTTGCTCTTTTTATTTGCATATGGCATGTGCAATTAAGGCAATGGGGTGCTTGAATCAAACAAGTATACCGCTTTATGGCGAAACCACAGGTTACAATCCATACTATGCTGCTAGCTTGCATTTATCCAACTTTCATATCATTGAACATAAAGACGGCTGTAAGTTACTATCTTTTTTCCTTTTCGACTGTATTTTCTATATATTCCATTGCCATATAACTGAGAAATGGTTACTGATATTAGCGTATATGTCACGTCGACATTTCAGAGGACTTTAAGTCTTGGCCCTCCCGCAAATAGTTCAGCTTGGTTTTCGAGATTCATCGATATTGAATCTATTAAAGACACGTCTAATTGATGTCAATAAAATGTGACAATAAGGTGGTAGAACTTTTAAATTTTCTCAAGTTGGAGAGTAAGCCACTAAATGCAGTTTTCACATGTTCTAATAATATATTTATTGTTGTTAGAGAGGTTTTTGAATGCGTATTCTTAAGGCCTATTTGCTAAGATCTATGAATTCCACTCGCTACTTATTGGGTTTAATTATGAAACTCAGAATCCAATATATGTGATCCACCACAGTTTTTACGCCTATGAGACTGAACTATATTAGTTTCTTCACACTACATATATTAGTCATCCACGACGTTTTTTTACCTGCCATCTTTTATGCTGGCTATTTAGTTACTTCACGCTGCCATCATTTGTGCTCGTTACTTATCGTTGTGCTTGGTTACTGTACAATCACAATACGAAGTTGAGGTATTAAGTTTGATTGTTTAAGGCTATTATGTGTTTTTAGGTGTTTATATGACTTGACAGGATACATGGTATATGAGGAATTAATGTGATTTTATTTACGGATACTTGGTTTTGTCGGCAATGGACTTATATCAAATGATATGTTTGCTAAATTGTTAAAATTAGAGTATTTGTGATCTTAATTGTTACACTTTTCAAGACCTCAAATGTGGCTACTCATGTTTTTGCAAGTTTGTGTTTTATACGTACCTTATATGCCTTTGAAAAACGGCTTTTTTAAAACAGACAACTAACTAGATTAACTTGACTACAGGCCATTGTCGACCCGAATATGATATGATTTCGCTGGAGACGAATACACGTGGACCACTTTTAAGGCTTCCTAAAATAGTTGTGGCGCTTTTTACTGCTAACGCCAAGTGTTAGGAATACGAAAATATCAGTCACTTCCATTAATATCATTTGATAGCTCGTTAAGTAATATTTGGAAACTTATTAGGCTAGTTATGCTAAAGCCCATGGTATAAGCCCATAGTCGGTCACCTATGTAAGTATAACCCTTTCCATGCTATGGAAAGGGTGTTGCTTGTTCATTTCTTACACATAGTAACATTACATTTTCTTTCTTACTTTATCTCTCTAAGTGTTCATCCAACCACCTCTCTCTTTCTCTCTTTAAAAAACTCTTCATTAAATCTATACCTTGTGTGTATTAAGATATTCTACAATTGGTATCAAGAGCCATGGGGTGATTGTGTAGGTCTTGTGTGCGTTTGTTACTTGTCTTTAGGCGTGTATTTGGTTCGAACATCAACAAAAGATATTCATCTTTTGTAGGTTTCCAACCATAAAGTTTGATACTTTCTTGTTCAATTACCTTAGTATAGTCTAGTTGTACAAGAAAAGCCTTGGTAAAACTTCAAAATCTTGATCTTTTTAAGATTTTTTCGAAAAAGAAGGGTTTTTTGTACTTGAATCTTGATTTCAAATTTTTCGTGTCAAAAACGTTAAAGCTTGTATTTTTAAGTTTCTAATTGTCTTAGATAGGTAAGAAGTATAAGAAAAATCGGGTAAAAACGTCAAGAAGTGAGTCTTTTTAAGATTCTTATGTTTTGAGAATCGAAGGTGTGTAGGCGATTTATGTATAAGTTGCTAAGGCGGGTTATACGTTGTTCTTGAGGCGACTTATACATTTTATTTTGGGCGAATTATACGTATTTGTCTCAGGCGAATTATACGTGATTGTCTCAGGCGAATTATACGTGGTTTTTCCCAAGCGAATTATACGTATTTGTCTTAGGCGAATTATACGTGATTGACTTAGGCGAATTATACGTGGTTTTTCTCAGGCGAATTATACGTAATTGTCTCAGGAGAATTATACGTGATGGTCTCAGGCGAATTATACGTGGTTTTTCTCAGGCGAATTATACGTATTTGTCTCAGGCGAATTATACGTGATTGTCTCAGGCGAATTATACGTGGTTTTTTAGGCGAATTATACGTGTTCGGTTTGGGCGAATAATATGTATTGCTTTTGGGCGATTTATACACTTTACTTGGGAGAACTATACACTTTCATTAGGATAATTATACGGTTGTTCTTTGATTTCTAAAATCCCGTGAAAATTTGATTTCCCGGTATTATCAAGAACTGTAAAATCCCTTGTATTCTAAAGACTTAATCACATTAATCAAATCTTACTTTATCACAACAACCTTCAATCATTGTTCGATCATCTTTCATCTTAATCACGTATCAAATCAAAATGGATTCAATCATTCCAATTGGTCAAAAGAATACTCTTGCTAAGTACATGATACTTTCTGGTGCTGACAATCGTCCACCAATGTTGGACAAAGACCTGTATGATTCTTGGAAAAGTATAATGGAGCTATACATGCAAAACAGAGATAACAAAAGAATGATACTTGAATCAGTCGAACACGGTCCACTCATTTAGCCTACTATTGAAGAAAATGGGGTGACCAGAACAAAGAAATATGCTGAATTGTCTGCTACAGAGAAAATCCAAGCTGATTGTGATCTAAAGGCAACTAATATCATTCTTCAAGGTCTACCATATGATATCTATTCACTTGTTAATCATCATATAGTTGCCAAGGATCTATGGGAAAAAGTTTAACTTTTAATGCAAGGTGCCTCTTTGACTAAGTAGGAAAAAGAGTGTAAACTGTATGATGCATTTAAAAAGTTTACTTACATCAGCTGATCAATGACATGAACATTTACAAAATGAAAATGGAGCAATTTCAAGTTAATACCAAGTTCTTAAACAGTCTTCCACCTGAATGGAGTAAGTTTGTGACTGATGTCAATCTTGTCAAAGATTTGCATACTACCAACTTTGATCAGCTTCATGCATATCTTGAACAACACGAGCTTCATGCCAAAGAAGTCCGTCTTATGCATAAACGCAGTCAAGATCCACTTTCATTAGTTGCAAATCATCAAATAACACCATCTCACTTCAACACTTATCAGTCTTCATACAACATACAACAATCCCCAGTTTCAACAACAACAACAGTTTTCACCATCTCAGTCTCCTCAATATGGATCAAATCATTCCACACAACATTACTCAACTACTTATCCATCCACACCACATGCAATCACTTACCCATCAGCACCGTATCCAAATGCTTACTCATCAACTGTTCATCAAGAGGCTTGTCCACAACCACAATATGTTCCTCAAATTGAATATACTGTCTCCACAGTTAATTAACAAACACACCTTGCTGAATTTCCTCAAATAGACTCTGGTCTAGCAGTTCCTGTGTTTAAGCAAGGAGATGACCCTATTGATGCCATTAACAAAATGATGTCATTTTTGTCTACTGTCGTCACATCTCGTTTCCCATCTACCAATAATCAGCTAAGAAATTCATCAAACCTAAGACAACAAGCAACTATTCATGATGGACGAGTGATTGTTCAACCACTTCAGGGGAGATAAAATTCTTATGTTGTTGGTGCTTCAGGACAAGAGCTAATACTTCGGGAACGGGGGGAATTATTCAGGTCAACAAAGGGTTGTGAAGTGTTTTAACTGCCAAGAGGAAGGTCATATGGCAAGACAGTGTCCAAAGCCAAAGAGGAAAAGGAATGCTACGTGGTTCAGGGAAAAGTTGTATTGGTCGAAGCTCAAGGAAATGGTAAAGTTCTGAATGAGGAAGAATTGGAATTCTTGGAAGAACCTAGTATTGCAGAAGGTCCAGTTACACAGTCGGTCATTACACATAATGCAACTTATCAAGCCGATGATTTGGATGCATATGATTCTGACCGTGATGAGATCTCTACAGCCAAAGCAGTTCTTATGGCTAATTTGTCTAGTTACGGATCAGATGTTATCTCTGAGGTACCAATCTTTGACAATACTAATAATGATATGCTAAATCAAAGTGTGCAAGAGATGTCGTATTCTGAACCTTATCATTTTGTGGAACATCCAAAGAACGAGATACATAATGATAGTAGTATCATTTCGTACTCTCAGTATCTGATTGAATCACAAAATGCAGCTATTCAGGATACAAATTATTCTGCACAACAAGATGCCTTGGTATTATCTGTGTTTGAACAACTGTCAAATCAAGTAACTAACTGTAACAAGGTCAATAATGACAATTTAATTGCCAATGAATCCTTATCTGCTGAGCAATTAAAATTACAAATAACGAGTAAAATTACTAAAAGAAAGATAAAATGTGGATTTAGGTACTCGAGAAAAGCTTATAATAGATGATATAATTCAGGAGAAAAATGCACAGTTTGCGGATTTTGAAAAGGAAATTAACTATCTTAAACAAACTCTTTCTAACAAAAACATTTAATGTTTTCAAAAACGAATCCAAGGAAAAGGAAGCTAAGAATATTGATACAGAAATTTCTTTGGAAAAGAAAGTTAAAGAACTGGACAACATTGTTTGTAAATTGGGTTAATCCGTGCAAACTGTGCATATGCTCACGAAACCACAAGCTTTCTATGATAACAACTTGAAACAAGCTCTTGGTTTTTAAAATCCTTTCTATCTTAAAAAAGCTCAGCAGATTAGGCTAATGCTTTATGACAGTAATGTTATTGCTAAGGAAACCAATGTGATTTAAATTGTTGATTCTGAAGAGACTTTGATGCTTGAAGAAGAGAGTCGATCCAAAATGTTTTTTAAACAAAGTGATCCAATGGTCTTAGAAAAGAAAGTTAACA
>BQNB010107827.1:0-23082 GCA_026074375.1 Tanacetum coccineum | reverse complement strand
TTCATACTACCTTACTTGTGCGTTGCCTTAACGGAATATTACATAGACGGCGGGTTCATGTAATTCGTTCATGACTTAGAAATTACATACACAGATCATCATAAGAGTGACAAAGTAACATAATTAGGAGAAGCAAATTAAGGAGTAATGCATGAATAAGTAAATACATTTGTTTTCCATATAAGTTATCACCAAAATAGTTTAGATTTATTTTGTTATTATTAGTTTAATTAATTAAAACCAAAACCAACCTGTGGTATATCCTATATCATAACACGGGGTCGATTCTTGGACCGGGCTAGTTTCTAGAGAGAGAAACACTAGAGAGAGAAAGTGTTTTCTTTTGTAAATGAATTTATGACTAGCTTACCTCTTCCAAAGTTGGAAGAGGCTATATATAGTACTTACAATATACCGGGTATTCGTACCCGACTTAAAACCGAAAAACGTACTATTAACTATTAAACTACGAGCTATAATAAACAGTAAAATACACGGGGTGACCGAGTCTTTTTCTAATATCTAACACAACCTCTCAACCAATGATATTTACATGCTTTTATAAAAATATAAAAATACAAAAAGAACCATCTCTCAACCTTTTAGACCTCTGTTATATTCTGTTCGAGCCTTCTCAACCTATTCCCTTAGAGAACGATAACAACCCCTGAGTCTTACCTCACTACACTACAACGGTTAGGTGCTCTGCCTAAGGAGTTGTAAAACTTCTTGTAAAGTCGACCGCATCATAATGACTTAACTTTTTTCCCTATTTCTTCATAATAAAAACTATCATGAATCCCAATCGTCCCAAAATTGTATACACTAATAATGACTCGACTTAGCAACCATGTACTCAAGTAAACAATTAACAAGGGTTTAACAAATGTGATAAACAATAATTTACTAAAAATGAGTACATACAAGGAAGGCTAAGATGATTTGGGTGTAACATTTTGGTGGGATGTAAACAAATTTTAACTACTAAATACTTTTGAATAGTATATTCAAGAATTTCTAAATCCAAAGAAATATCCCCCTTTTCGGTCGTTCAATACTATAAAAAAACACAAAGGATACGCTCCGATGGGTAGTACAAGAGGGTATCTCGCACTAAAAAATGAGTGTAAATACCGGGTGCGGGGGTAGTTATAAGATCCAGGAGACCATCATAACCATAACAAATATAGGCTGAAAACAGAGGTTTATCCTAATGCCTCTTATCACTTAGTAAATCCTAATCACACAAATGCGATCTTACTAGCAGTCTTAGGATGAATCGCTAAAGCAAGTTCTAGAATTTATAACACTACCGGTACACTCTCATTAGCATTGAAAATGAATGCTTTTATTTTCTATAAGAGATCTAGGTCGCATCGCAATTTGGTTGAAATATTTAAGGGTAGGGTTTTTGTGCTAGTAAATAACTCATATCCATGAGACGCTTCTAATACTACAGTTTCACCGATATATGCTATAAATTTTTATTTAATTTTGGCTAAAATTACCGTCCTAAACTATGTTTAGGTATATTACACATCATTTTAAGAACAAAACAAATGCAATTGAAAAAATAGTTTCTAAGGCTTTTATTCCTCCTCACTTGATGTTTGTATATTGCCCAATCAATCAATGAGTACCCTGAAAATGAATAAAGAAAAATAAAAAAAGCAGAGAGAAACTAATACTCCACTGGTATTTGCTCAACATTGAGAAGACACAAATAATCCGACCAATCGTAATCCAAGAATCGTCCCCCCCAAAATGAAAATCCAAAGAACTACCCAGACTCTCTCATACTAATATAACTTATTATGCGTTGTGTAGGTTTTTATTTATGTATCAGTTTTACTATTATATTTGCCAACTATACCTCCAAACACACTTTCACGGGTAGTTTACCCTGCGTCAATTTGAGTTCGTGGTACGAAGGTGTCGATCACTAAGACGAGAGCGTAACTCCCTAATTTGATCAGTATCTTAGTTCTCTATGTTAGTAACTAAATTAATCTAATATATGCTACAAAACCAAGTTCAACCTAAACTAAAGATAATGGGCTTCAGCCTGAGAGACTAGGCATGAGGTTAGTGTAACTCAAACTAAGGTTTAGATGACAATAAAAACAATTAAACCACACACAAGAAAATAGCCTAGTGAAACCGATAGAGAAGCGTCGAGACGAAATAATGTGACAAACGTATCACCAATGAATAATCTGATAAAAGCAGTTGTTTATTTAGTACAATGATATGTCTTAATCTCGAAGTGCATAACATTCCTAGACTTAGTGGTACATCTTCCTAAGACCTAACCAACGGCTAAAACAGTCATAAACAATTAACGCATTCGCCTAAAGCCATCTAAAATAAATGATTATAAATTCATCTAGAGACAACACCGTGTATGTCGTACCATAACCCTAGCTCATCCGAGATTCACCCACTTACTGCTTAACGTGAATTGTAAATAGTTGTGTAGTTTACTCAATCCAAACTATACCAATGATCAGAACGTTATTATTTCTTACTAAGCACTACCTACTAACGTGTACACCATTTTTTTGATCAATCGAGGCAAGCATGACGTTATTAGTGATCCTATTTGTTCCACCTATACGCATCACTATACGGAGAGCTATCCTGGACTCTTAGCCTACGCCCAAACAACGCCGAAGTTGCAGCGCATTAAATATGTAGGACTAGACCCAGTTGAATGATAGGTCGCATACTTAAGCACGTAAACAAGTATCATCTGATAAACATAATCAATAAATCAACGATAAATTAAGCAATCAAGATAAATAAACCAAACATTAGATCTTCATAAACATGGCTGATATATGAACGATTAAAATAAGAAAACCTTAATCAAACGCGTATTCGGTTGTGCGAAGATTACAAGAGTTTTCCTATGATCTTGGGGCTCTTTTCTGCCTTCTAGTCTCTTTTATTCGTCTCTTGGTCGACTTTGTGGTTTAGGGATTCACTTGCATACCTAAAATTGAGTTTAAGGTCGTTTATATATATAGGGTCTCGTAGTCGGTTTGATACGGCGTATTGAGAAGCTTAATACGGCGTATTGGATGACTTGACGTGGGCTCCAGGAATAAAATATTCCAAAATTCTTACGCAGGAATTTGGATACGGCATATCCGATTTTTGGATACGGTGTATTGACCAATACGCCATATCTGATTTCTTGGATACGGAGTATTGATTGAAAATGTGTTTTCTTGATTTTTGACCAAAGTATCATATGCGACGTATCAATGGCGTATTCTTCAAAGTCAGGCAATGGTCTTGAGTTCTTCAAAGTCTTTAGATATGGCGTATTTGTCTAGAATGAGACGGCGATCGAGTCAGAATCAGTCGACTTCTTAAACCATTTCGTTAATCTTAAAACAAACGTCCTTTTCTTCATCTTTTGCCATATACTCGATAATTATTGCAAATAACAAATATAAACAATTAAGTACCAATTCATGCAATAATTATACAAAATGGGTTAATTACATGGGATAAATGATGCTATAAAATAGACGTTATTTGATGTCATCAAATATCCCCCTACTTGAATCCTACTTGTCCTCAAGTATCCTTTAGAAGTTTATAAAAATGTATCCTTAAGGATATTTTCCGTTAAAGCATTTATTTTATCTATTACAAGTACACAACCAAACACCTCATGAAATAGAAAGATGAAATCACTCAAATCACTCAACTAATCTATGTGGTAACATGTAACTAATTCGCTCAATTGCTCGGTCGTGATGAGTATTCTATCATAAGTATGGCAAGGATACACATCTCCACCGCTAAAGCTAAGGAGTAACAAGTTTATAAAGGTAAATATGGGTTTTTAATGAACAGGCCGTATAGGTGATCATCCTCCAATCGATCCTAGAAGTGCCACTAACTCAACAAGGCATCTGAAGCCACACATACATGGCCGTAACTAACGAATAGACATGTGTGGCGATCCACATCCCCATTCGCATTAACCAAAAGTTAGAATGAATAAATGATATACGGGATAGTAACCTTTAATCATTCACCAATAGTAATAAACCAACAAGGCAGCTGAGACATGCATATATGGCCATAACGACGGAATAGACATACACGCTCAATCACATCCTCATTAGCATAAAACCCATGGTTAATCATTAGGTGAGAGGGAAGTAAATTGTTTTTAAATAAAAATCAAGAAACAAATAGATTAAGACTTAAGATACAAGTTGCTAGATACTTTTTTTCCGACCGTTATCATGATTAAGACACAACTATTTACAACGTCTTGATCATCGATCAAAAACAACAACTTAAGTTGGCGTTCCCGTAACGGTCCAACTTCCCAATAATCCTAAAATTTTACACACTCTACAAGGCAAGTGGTGATATCTTCCACTTTGTACAATACTTTACATCGTTGATTTTTGTTGCGTATCAACGAATAATCGATCCTGCGTGTAGTTCATTCGGTAGTTGCGAAACGATTATCTTCAAACTTTCTTTCTCTTTCTTTTTGTATTTTTTCTCATTTTTTTGCTAACTATACTTCAAATCTAGGTGTATTTTCACCATCTTCACGATCATAATAATTCCGGATAATTTCTTCGATAGTTCCTTCGTTCTTCGGACTCACCATTAATTGTGACGGTAGTAAAATCTCATGAGTTTTGACTACTAATATACATTCCCATTTGCAATGTGCAAATTTCCAACCGCAACAAAGATAGAAAATAACACAAAACTCGGGAAATACAAACTTTATACTTTAAGCAACTAGCAACTGTAAATTAAACTTAATCTAACAGGGTAGGTTAAGGTGTAAGGGTGTAACGAAACAAGTAGTTGGTGTAAATTCCTAAAGGATTGGCACTACGGGTTTTTCTAGTGGATCATCACTCTAAAGATGAGAGTGGAAAAGGGTTTAAACGGGAGGTTAACTAACCGGTGTAGTTAGTTAATAAGCAACATGTAAAGACAATTTGGGTGTAGTCCTAAGATTTACCAATTTAAACAAGTTACTCCATCTAAATCCATAGTACTCATCACTGTGGTCTCGAGTGATATACCAAGCCAAGTTCTAATGTCTACAACATCACCGGCACACTCATATTTTGTGGAATTTGGGTAAACATTTGGAAACGGAATGGCTAAATTCTCACCATATCTAACAAGGGTTATTATGTGCGGGTTATGTATCAAGTAATTTCATAAAAGTATGCTTGAAAAAAAATTAAATTTGAGCATAATTTAAGCATTTTAGTGTGAAAATTAGGACAAGTAAACATTCTAATTCCATCCCCCCACTTGAATTATACAACGTCCTCGTTGTATAGATAAAACATTAAAAATACAAGAATTAAAAAGAATTGGAATGAGAAACTCCCCTGATATTTGCTCGGTAGATTCTTCATGTAGGTTTGTGAGCAAGATTGTGTGTTGAACAACCGTCTTGAGGTTTCAAGAGTCCAACACTTTAAGATTTCTAGATTTGTAAATACATCACCAACATCGTCGATTTTTCTTTCACGAGGTCCTGTGTAAATTCTCAGAAAACAAATGCAATTCTATCTCCGTGTATTTGTTTGGTTAGACTCGAAATAAATACCTAAAACTGTACAGGAAGTCGATACGCCGTATCCATTCCCCAGGATACGTCGTATTGATACTTGTATACGCTGTATTCATTTAATGAATACGTCGTATAGACTGTGCTGAAAATAAAGACTAGATAACGTCCAGATAGTCAATACGCCGTATCCATGGGGTTTGGATACGCCGTATAGACAGTCTGGGAAGACAGACTCGATAAAAATTAAAAATACATTCCGGGTTGTCTCCCGGCAAGCACTTTTGTTTACAGAAAAGTCTTTAAGTTAGACTTGCCCCAATTTAATCCCATCCTTATAAAACAATTTGGGGTCGAACGGGATGCCAAATGGCACATATAAATTCTTGATTAGGAAAATGAATGACATCCCTTTGTTAAGATGATTCCAAGTCATGATATTAAAATTTAATTCCTTGATAAAGACTTTCCAGTTTGAAAATTTTATAGATGGTACATTACTTAGTTTTTCCAAAAGCTTATTTGACCCATGTGCATAGGCACCAACATCGGTATTTATTACATCAGGTAACGGTTTGACAGATAAATCCCCCGAAGAGTGTTCAATATCGACTTTATCATCATCATTGTCCTTATCCGATTTTGAATCATTGGGATAAATTACGTTAAAAGGAAATAGATCATTAAAGTTTAAAACGTTTTGTTCCTCTTCATCACATTTGGAAAATGATGTTTCATCTTTCAAATTAAATTCATCGATATGTTGAGGGTTTAAAATCGGTTCAGTTAATAAATCTGATTTAGACGTTTGAGCATCATTATAAACAATGGCTGAATTTTGACTATACCTAAAAACAACACTCTAACGGGCAGTGTACCCGATCAAGATGTAGCTTCGTTGGTAAGTAGGGTGTCGATCACTAAGAGCGAGAGCGTTAATATCTAATTTATCAGTATTTTTAGTTATCTAAGTTAAACCTAAAGCTAATGCAGAGGGGGGGGGGGGGTTCAGCCTGAGAGACTGGCATAATTTTGGTGTCTATTCTAATATTTTGATGACAATTAACACACACAAGTTGATAGACAAAAGATAAAGAAGCGGTCAATCCTTATGTAAGAAAAACAATACCAGCCATGTTTAATTAAATAGAACGATGGTTTGTTTATTTAGTGCAATGAATGACTTATCTTGAGGGTTATATCATTCCTAGACTTAGGCGGTACTTCTTCCTAAAACCTAGACACGTTGAATCTTATCACAATTAAACGCATCCGCATAAAGTATTTTATTTGTTGATTATAATCTATCTTAGGAGATTAATAATGATCTTATTAAACCCTAGCTCATCGGGACTTTACTAACTTACTTGTAAATTTGGAGAGCTATTCCAGACTCTTAGCCTACGCCCACATAACACCGAAGTTGCAGCGCATTAAATATGTAGGACTAGACCCAGTTAAATGATAGGTCGCATAATTAAGCACGTAAACGAGTATAAATTGACAAACATAATCAACAAGCAACGATGAATCAAACATTCAAGATAAACAAACCAAACATTATATTATCATAAACATGGCTAATACCTAAAGGTATTAGCCGATAGTCATTGTAACAATACACAAATTCATAGATGAACGATTAAAGTAACGAAAGATTATGCTAACCGAACGCGTATATAGAGTATAAATGATTACAAGAGTTTTCCTAATGATTGGAGCACTTTGCAGGACTTTCTTGGCTTCTTTTGTCTTCTGGGAATTGAACTTGGTGGTTAAAAGCATATCTAAAATCGTATTTAGGTTTTGGTATTTATAGACTTTGAAAATTGATCGATACGGCGTATTGGAACTCAATACGGCGTATCGAGGTTGCTTGGCGTAGGCTTCAAGAATAAAATATTCTAGAATTTTCTTGAGCTGGTATGGATACAGTGTATCGGACCTCCTGGATACGGCGTATCAGACCTCCTCAATACGGCGTATTGGACTTATTGGGTCCGACGTATTGAGCTCCTCCGGTACGGTGTATTAGACATCTTGGGTACGGCGTATTGGGCTACTTTGGTACGTTGTTTTGTACATCTTGGGTACGGCGTATCGAGCTTCTTGGGTACGGAGTATTGGCTGAAAGTGTGCTTTTCTTGATATTTGACCAAAGTATAATATACGACGTATATACCGATGTGGATACGGTGTATTCTTCAAAGTCAGGCAATGATCTTTTGATTCGTCAAAGTCTTGGATACGTCGTATATGTCTAGAATAATACGGCGTATTTGCTGTCAGATCAGTAGACTTTCTCGAACTCTTCATTTATGCTCCAAAATGCGTGCCTTTTAGGTTACTAGTTGATACCAAGGTCACGTTATCGCTTAACTAAGCTCACTAAACTAAAGGCAAGGATAGGTCAATATTTGTGATTCTATGATTCTTGATATATAACCTCGCACGCCTACGATGGTGAGCTATCCCAGATCTTAGCCTTTACCCCAAACACACTGAAGTTGCAGCGCATTAATTATGTAGGACTAGACCCAGTTGAATGATAGGTCGCATAACTCAAGCACGTAAAAGAATTATAAAATGATAAATAAACATACAATAACGAATAATTAAGCAATCAAGATAAAGAAACCATACATAAGATCTTCACAAACATGGCTGATACCTAAAGGTATCGGCCGATAGTCATTGTAAAAATACACACGGTTTGATATATGAACGATTAAAATAAAGAAACCTTAATCGAACGCGTATTTGGTTGCATAAAGATTACAAGAGTTTTTTTATGATCTTGAGGGCTCTTTTTCTGACCTTCTGGCTTTTATTCGTCTCTTGGTCGACTTGGTGGTTTAGGAATGCATTTCCATAACTAAAAACTGAGTTTTGGTTTGTCTATTTATAGACGTCTGGATAACCCGTTCGTTCACCACCGTATCGAGCAATGTGGGATACGACATATTAGGGATTTCTTAGAGTAAGGACCACGTTTGATATCTTCCAGAATATTCACATACTATATCTTCAATACGGTGTATTGACTTTGCTTTCTTCTAGATACGGCGTTCATTGATTTTTTTCCTTGTGGTCTTTGGTGAGTCAGGCTACGGAATTTGCCATACTTCCTTAATGGAGATAGTGTATTGGTGTCAGAAATCATTAATCTTCAAAATATCTTCGTTTAAGCTCCAGAATACGCGCCTTTTCCTAATATTCACCAAGTACTCCATTATTACTGCAATTCTCAAATATAAACGATTAAGTAAAAATTCTTTTGCAAGAATATACAAATGGATGTGTAATAAATAGATAATGAGGCTATATAATAGCCGTTTTTGATGTCATCCAAATATAAAAAATATCTTTTTGTAAAATACTTAACGTATGTATAAATCCATGATCTTTTGGAAAATAACTTGTGAATCTAATATATAAATTAAATAAAAATTTAATAACACGGTCTTATAAGATTAAAACTATCCAAAAAGAATTCGTCGAGATCGAATCACTCAAATCTTCAACTCGACATTCCTTCGTTAATGAATTTGTCGTCATAAATATACATGAAGAGGATCTCAAAACTAAACAAATCATTCTCGATCCTAATGATCAACCCATGTGGAAAAGTGCTAAGATTGTAGCAACGACTCCTAATTCTGCCATTGTTCGATCAAATGTTGATGACAACTTTGTTATAAGTAGTACTAACTTAAATATGATTCGGGAAAATAAATTCAATGGTTATCTGCGGGCCGATCCGCATGACCACATCCGTGAATTTCTCGCAATCTGCGACATGTTCAAATATGGTGAAACTCAAAGTGAAGCTGTCAAGCTTTTAATATTCCCCCTTTCCTTGTGTGATAAAGTTAAAACCTGTTTAATGAACTTAATGAAGAATCTATAACATCATGGGAACAAATGAGAAAAGCTTTTAAAAACAAAATTTTTACTCCTTTATTATTTAACCGTCTTTTGCTTGAAATCAAAAATTTCTCTCAAAACGTATGTGAAAGTCTTAACGAAAGCCCTTGTTAACATGAAAGAAATGCTTCGAAAATGCCATGGGCACGGTCTGACCAAAGGAGCTATTATTCAAATATTCTATCACGGTCTAGACGAACCCACTTAAGGATTCTTAGATGAAACTGCCAAAGGAATCTTCCTCTACAAAAGTCCAAATCAAGCTTTTCAATTTCTTGAGGACAAAGTCCTTTTTAAACTTGATTGGTCACTTGGAATCTATAATTTGGAGCATTAGGGTGTTCAAAAAAACCGTGAAACCGACGAACCGAGCCGAACCGCTCAATCCGAAACCGAAAAAACCTAAAACCGAAGAAACCGAAACCGAAAAAAAAACCGATTACCGGAAAAACCCGCTTATAATGGTTCGGTTTCGGTTTTTACTTTTAGATATCCGCGGTTAACCGAACCGAACCGTGCATATTATACATGATTATTTTCTAACTAATATTCAAATAATTGTACAAGTATTAACCGATTATTGCAATACTTTTATTGTATAACGACTTTTTCGCTCGTAAAGTACAAATCTATGTGTGAAAATTGATTAATATGATCGTAATCTATAACGTCGAGTAATATTTTTTGTTAATACGTTATATATGAATATTTGAATGGAATTATTGTAACGAAATACTTAAGTTTTATATGACTTTTAAATTCAACGTCATTTAATTTTACTAGAAATACATTTTATGTTCTAGACTATGTAATTTTTTATACGGTTAAACTCTATTAAACGTAAAAAACGGTTAACCGTGACCCGAACCGCGGGTAACCGCTCACTTCGGGTACCCGCATGTCCGGTTACCCGCCTAGTACGGTTCGGTGACGGATAGTAAAATTAATTACCCGCCCCGCGATGGATAGTTTAAATCTTCCAACTAACCGAACCGAACCGCCCCGTGAACACCCCTATTGAGCATCATTAAAGATCTGTTGCTTTCATTGATGGAAGTAATAATGATAATTCTCGATTAATGGAAAATTACGAAGCTAGAAACTAGAAAAATAGATTCTCGCAATTCTAGAGCTTGAAGAGGAGATGCATGAGATGTGTAAGGAGTATAATTAAACTTGCGGTAGGTGACCACACTTTCTAAGAACGTTGACACGCGATGTGTGAACGTCTATGATAAGGCAATTACATCTCTTAATCTGATGGTATATAAACCGAATTTCTCATCGATTCGTATTCTTCATGAATTCCCATCATGACTCTTAATGGATTCCGAGGAAAATCGCTCACAGAATTAAAACATGGATGGGAATATATTGTATGCTCGAAGATTTCAAAAGATGTATCCGTAGCATGAGAACTGTTCATGCTAAACTTTTTGACAGAGACGATGGTAAAACCACCGGTGTTTTACCCAACAAAAAATCTAAAACCGTCAACCAAGAGCCTCAAGCTAAAACTGATTTTGAAAAATTGATGACTAAATTCTTGGATGGTCAAAGAGTTACAAATATGTTTTTCAAGAACAATGTTAAGGATATGATTATAAATATGAAACAAAACGAAAAAAATTGTCAAACTATATTTAAAAACTTGGAAAGAAAAATAGATGAGTGGGAGAAGTCTCAAAACGTATCTTCAGAACAAACCGATAGGACTGACCCACCTCCTCCTCAAGCTCACACCAAGCAAGTGAATGTCGTATTCGCCGGGAGTGGAAAGTCTGATGATTCTTCAAAAATTCAAAAAGATCTACCACCTCCTATCATCTTTAACAATAAAATAGAAAAAGATCGACCTATTAAGACAACAAAAAGGGCTATCACATGATAAAAACAAATGAATATTTATTTCGTGAGTACATGCCAAAAATACCATACCCTTAACGTTTAACGGTGGATCATTCCCACTTGAACCGTATCGTCAAGGAATCTTAAATCAAGTTAAGTATAATAATAATAATTATAATAATAATAATATTAATAATAGCAATAGTAATATTAAATAATAATAATAATAAACCTAAAAAATAAAATATATAAAAAAATGTTTTTGAACTTTGTGGGTGTGTTCGCTGTAAACTCTCACGAGACTTTAACTCGTTCACTCGGGAAACCGAGGGGTTTAAAGGCTTGTTGCATACACTAAATGCAATCACGGTGCCTACGAAAGTGCGCTTTAGAATTTTACAGTTTTCGTAGTTTTGTTTATTTTGCAGATTAAATAAATAGGTGAAGCTTGGATTAGTGGTTAGCATTTTACACTTGGGGATGTGATATATTCAGAGTATAATATTATATGGGTTGAATTCACATACGTGTGATGGCGTTCAGGTTTCCCGCCTTATTTTTTAGAATTCAACCGAGCATTTATGAGCCTCGGGAAGTCTCGTTTCTCTTATATTTTTTTTCCCCATGCTTATTACTTACTCTTTCAGTTATTTTCTTTTTATCCGCATAATCGCTCAAACTTAAGTGTGGGGAAAAATAAATAACAAAAGTTAGACACATTATTAATTTATAAACTTTGTTCGTCCTCGGTAATCTAAAATTCTAATCTTATTTTATATTTCTTTTACCACTTAGGTTAATATATTATAATAAAACATATTAGATAAAATAAAAATTTGAAATTAGAGATGTGTCTCGATTGATAGAGCAGATACGACTCGGGATCAATGACATTACTTGCGCATTTATACCAATCACCTAAAAAAATGTAAGGTTCGCCTTTAGATCTTAAGGAATTTGGGTATCTATTTTTGATACCTAAGATAATTTTTTCCTTTAAGTTTCTCCTTGGTTAAGGTTTGAATGCCAAATTGCAAGAGTATCAATCCCGTCGATAAGCTGTGCTATTTGTAGTTTGTCACATTTTATAGAGCATTGGTATCAGTTTAAAAATTATATGAGTGTGCCGGTGATTTATTGATTCTAGAGCTTGTGCTTGAAACCATTACGAGACTGCAGTGAGATCAGTTCGCGTGATATATGTATTTTTATGTGATAAAGAGGCAACTTAGGATTAAACCAAATAGCCATTCCCTTTAACATATTATTCTTTTAGCTAATTACACTGATTAGTTAACCACCCAAAATAAAACCCTTTTGTTAGCACTCATCTTTAGTGCTAGATGCCCCTAGTTTAACCTTTGAGCCATTCTATTCATTTTTCTCATTCACTAAAAACAAAATACAAAAATATATAACTTTTAGCCTAGCCTTACCCCTTATCGAAAGTCCCTTTGGTTGGTTGCTAGTTGCTGGGTATGATTCGTTGATTTTTGCTTATTGTTTGCTCGCGCTTTGTTACGAGTGTTGTGCCATTTTAACGAAGATGAAGTTGCCGGCCTTCGTATTTCGTATTTTTTATGGCTTATTCTTGTATCAAGTATGGAGGAATTGTTAGTTTTATGTGAAGGTTGAATAAAAATAATAAAAAAAAAGAAAGAAAAAGAAAAGTGATGAATAAGAGCTGGAATATTGTTGGCACTCACGACATATGGTTATATTATATTTGTGCCGGTTTGATCGAGATTGAGAAGAGGTTGAGTTGTTCGATACCTCGCGGGTTTGTGGATTGTCGTAACTAGCAACATGGGTTCTTGGACTTGTCGACATGTATATTATAAAATCATTTATAGTATATATTTCCCATGCCTTATCCACGCCCTTATTAACCCTTAGCCTAACATTATAACCCGAATAAAAGTCCTATTTTGATATTTATACATAGTGCTTACGCCATGTCGGTGCAGTTTTGTTTCTTGTACAAGCCTATGGTAACTTAATGAATCATATTTGAGCAAATGAGTGTGATTTCCATTTTACCCTCTATTACATCACATATGAGTGTTTGAGTGAATTATACTTTCTTTCTTTGTGAGGTGCTTAGTCATGTTATAATAGCTTGAAGATCATTGGGTATTGCCAAACATCTCTGTTTTTACATATTAAAAATTTAATTTTTTTTTCAAAATTCAATTTTTGTTTTGTAAAGCTTATTATTTCTTTCTTTATTTTTCTTGAGGACAAGCAAACACTTAAGTATAGGGGGTGTTTGTACCTTTTGCGCTTATTTTAAAAAAAACCAAAAATATTTTCAATAATTTCACACCCAATAAAAAATTTTAAAAATAAAAAAAATTTCATATCCAAAATTTTTAACAATATATATATTATATATATATATATTATATATAATTTAGATATATATATATTATATATATTATTATATATATATATTATATATAAATTATCTTTTTGTCATTTGTGAAAAATTTATTTCTGAATTTCTTTTCTAGATTTTGCTTGAGGGCAGGCAAAGTTTAAGTGTAAGGGATTGAAACGCTTATTTTATACCATTTTTGTTATAGCGTTATATATGCTTTAATGTATATAAATTGGTATTTATAAGAACTTTTGATACTTAATCGAGTATATTTGCTATTATAGGTCCATGGTATGTGTCGTGGAAGAAAACAAAAGAAAACATGAAGAAATTGAAAATACTTAAATGCCAGAAGTTCACTCAAGTTAATGATCTCCCGACACCTGTTAACTGTTTTGACCATAACTCGGTCATACGAACTCCGTTTTAGTTGATTCAAGCGGCCACGAAAAAAGAATTCAATTATCTACAACTTTACAAAAAGCCATGAAGTGAAAATGATCAGAAGTATGCCGGTTTTGCAAAAAGTGCCGCGTACTTTTGAGGCGGTGGAAAGAATTAAGGGCATTAAATGAAGACATCATTAACACCCGAAGTGCGGCGCATAATATTTCTTGTGCGGCGGTTTTTGGCCCCTGAAAAGCCTATAAATAACCTCATTTGGCTCTCCCATTTCACATACTCTCACACAAATCAATCCCATTCGATTACACCACCTAAAATAATGATTTTTGGGGATAAAGGCTTGACAAACCTTTGATCCAAACCACCATTGGTAACACAATCATCACAACAAGTAGAATCAATGTTAGGAGATGTTTTTGGGATATTTGGATGAACTTGCTTGATGTTCATCAATATTCATAGGTTTTAATCCATCCAAGAAAGTAGTAGTGAAGTGTAATTCGAAGCTATAAGCTTTTTTTTGTGACGAATTGTTAATAGTTTCGGGGTTTACTTTAACTATAATAAAGTTTTACGTTAGGAAAACTAGTGAAATTCATCAAAACATTTGCTCTTGAAGTGGTAAAATCATTTGTTATCTTTTGAATAAGATCTTTACTGAAGTTCATGATGAATGTTATGTGTTTTGTTACTCCTTCTGATCTGGATTGTCATTCTTGTGTTTGTTTGGGCAATATGTGACCTTTGATATTGAGCGTTTGTATATGTGTTTATTGAATTGGTAAAACATATTTTATAAAAGAATATAGGCCGAAAGGACTCTTTTATATATGTGTTTAATCATTCACTTATTATATTAGTTATAATAACTTATAAATGCCGAAAGGATTTGTTGTTATTAATCGATATAATCACAAGTTACACTTAAAGGCTGAAAGGATTTGTGACTTCTGATATCTTCATTCTCTAAACTTGTAAACACTATCTTAAACACTTCAATGCCTTAGTGATCATTGCCTAAACGAACATACTTTAATCATTTGTTTAAATCCTCTATAATTGGCACTTTTTTACTATATCTGATTATATGACGATTTGGTTAATTTGATCCGTGACAATCAGTTTAGTCTTGGTACCTTAATTACAAACTGTGAAAACTTCAATTCCCGTCAAACGACATGGACTTACCTAAACTATACTATACACGAAAAGGTATACTTGCCCGAGTGTTGTGTTTTTAGTAAAATTCAGTATTTTTAGTATTATAAATTTAAAGCTTGTGAAAACACACATCAGCTATCGTGATCCTCGAGGGTGCTGAAGTGTCACACTTGTGATCCGACACCATCGAGTTGGTGTAAAATGGATATGCATTCCACGGACTCTAGTTCGAAGACCCAAATCAACACCTTAAGGAATTTCTTAAAATTGCTGATTCTATCGACCTTAATGGTGCTTCTAAAGAGATAAAGTGCATGCGTTTATATAAATTTCTCTATTCACGATCAAGCTTTTTAATTTGGCTTGAACATCTACCCACGGTTCCATCTCCACTTGGGAGGATACTTCTCATTTCACTCGCTCGTTTTTTCCACCCACGGGAGATCTACTAAACTATGAAATGAATCTTGATGTTCCAGTCAAATCACAGTGAATCTCTCTATGAAGCGTGGACTCGTTTCAAGGACTTACTCCAAAAAGTCTTTTACTATGGTATCGATATTTGGCTCCAAGTCTAAATCTTTTACGACAATGTTAATCAAGCCACGAGCCGTGTCATTAACCATTCAGCCGATGGTAAGCTTCATGACAAAAGTGCCAAGAAATCATGGGAAATCATTGAGGGCCTCGCCCTTTATGAGAATGAAAGTTGGATTGACCTACGTGATCTCGTCAAACCGGTCAAGGCAGTCTCCTTGCCTCTCGACGACTCATTGAGCTTGAAAATCAAGTCCAACGCTTGATAGAAGCTCAATTTGCTCCTAATCCATCCGTTCAAGTGAACAAAATAGCTTTTTCATGTATCCAAAAAGCAAATAAAAGGGAAATAAATAAAATCGAGAGAAACTAATACTCCTCTGGTTTTGCTCAATATTGGAGAAGAAACAAAATGATCCAGCTAAATCTTCATCCAAGAATAGTCAAGTAAAATCTCTATTGAACTTACTGGAGTCTCCTTATTCTATATACTGAAAAAAATCAACAGAAAAAAACAAACACTTTACCAAGCGTAAATCGTGGTAATAATATACAACCATATATATTCATAAACTTAAATCATAAAGAAAGCCGATAAAGATAGAAGGTTATACTAATGTATGTGGTTTTATACAAAAACTATGGAAAATTTAAGAAAGATAAATTAAAAATACAAACCGCGAATTTCTCCCATCGCTACAGTCTGACACCGTCAGGTATCAATCTTGAGCGCCAGTTAGGAACACCTGACAGATTTTACTTTTCGTTTTCTAGAAAAATTTCCGCAAAAATAACCTATTAATTATTTTCTGGTAAAATTACTGCATAAACCACGAAAACGGTTATTACAAACATATGACTCAAACAAACAAGAAAACATAAAATGTGAATTAACTTAAAATTATCCATTTTACATGTTTGAAATGGTTCTTAAAAAGCGGATATTTCCCCTACACTTATTTTATGCAAAATAAATTTGATAGCAATTAATACAAAGTTAAAAATAAAGCAAAGCATGATCACATATAATTCAAACATATAAGAACAAATAACAAAAATTAAAACACACGACACACCTAAAATGCAAAAAATAAAAGATTGGGTTGCCTCCTAATTAGCACTTTACTTTAGTAACGAGGTCTTGTAGCTAGACTCAGGAGTCCTTTCCTTTTGTGGACTCATGCGCTTGTCCTACTACCCTCTTTCTCCAATTCATGATCATAAATAAAGAAGTTATGTCTTACAAGGCTCTTATCATATAACACCTTACTTCTCCATTTACTAAATCCCTTTGCAATAATTATATAAAATGGGTTAATTACATGGGATAAATGATGCTATAAAATAGACGTTATTTGATGTCATCAATAAGCAGAAAATCAAAGACAAAAACAACTATACCAAGCGTAAAATTCGGTAGTAAATGATATATAACCCTTATTAATTAAGTACTAGACTCTACAAAAGCAATAAAAATATAATGTATGTACTAATGTAATTGTGGGTTTCTGCAAAAATTAGGAAAATGAAAAATTATGGAAATTCTACAAAAATAACTTTTCAAAAATTCAAAAAATACAAAATTTCCTGTAACTACAGTGGTGACGCCGCCAGGATTAAATCCTGACGGTGTCTCCACCTACTGTTTTATAATTTCATTTTCCCGAAAAATTTCTGCAAAAACAAGTCATGAATTATTTCCTGTAAAAATATTCTGCATAAACCACAAAAACGGTTAGTACAAACATATGACTCAAAACAAACAAAACTTAGAAGTGCGGTTTTTTTTAACTTAAACTATCTATTTTATATGTTTGAAATGGTTCTTATAAACCGAATAATTTCTCGAACACTTATTTTATGTAAAATATATTTGATTGCAATTTAGACGAGGTTAAATATAACACAAAGTATGATCACATATATAATTCAAACATATAAGAACAAATAATAAAGAAAAAAACACACGACACTCTTGAATTGCATGAAATAAAAGATTGGGTTGCCTCCCCATAAGCGCTTTTCTTTATTAATGAGTCTTCTAGCAAAACTCGAAGTCACACTCCTAGGAATTAGGAAAATGTTCTAAGTCAACGATCTCGCTTGGATTATCCTTCTCGGATAGTTTCCTACTTGTGGGAATTGAATGAAAGGTTTTATTAAATTTCTCTCTATCGGGGCTAAT
The DNA here is from genome assembly GCA_026074375.1 of Tanacetum coccineum. Classification (NCBI taxonomy): domain Eukaryota; kingdom Viridiplantae; phylum Streptophyta; class Magnoliopsida; order Asterales; family Asteraceae; genus Tanacetum; species Tanacetum coccineum. The sequence goes on along the minus strand of BQNB010107827.1, from coordinate 5,061 downwards.
CAATTCAATCTTGAGATGCCATAAAGTTAGACACCAATCCTTTGATATTTGATTGATTATTAAAATTTTGGGGATTGTTATTAAAGGAGTGATTCGGGAACGAACCATTAGGTTGAAAACGAGTAGGTGTGTTTAAAAAATTGTTTTGAGAATTGTGAGGTTGCCTCTACCTAATGTTTGAGTAACTTTTCTATGACGGATTATAAGTGTCACCAAGATTATTTTGCTCGAGTTTGAAAGTGAACCACTTACCTCCCGCTTCGTCGATACGTGAGGATGCATAATCAACAAAAGCTTGCTCAGGATTTTCCATGCAATATTGAGTATTGTGGGGACCACTACAAATCTCACATGAAAAAGCGATTTTGTTCACTTGAATGGATGGTTTAAGAGCAAGTTAGCTTCCATCAAGCGCTGGACTTGATTTTCAAGCTCAATGAGATAACGATCGGATGCATTTGGGACATCATGAGGCAAAGAGATTTCCTTAACCAGTTTAGCGAAGTCTTTCGGGTCATTCCAACTTTCGTTGTCATAGAGGGCGAGGTCCTCTATAAGTGCCCAAGATTCCTTTGCGTTTTTGTTACGTAGCTTACCACCGGCCGATTGATCGATGGTGCACCTTGTGGCGGGATTTACATGGCCATAAAAGATTTGGACTTGGAGCCAAAGATAGATACCATGATGAGGGACTTTTTGAAGTAAGCCATTGAAACGAGTCCATGCTTCGGAAAGAGATTCACCTTGATGTTGTTGGAACATCAAGATGTCATTTCGGACTTTGGTAGTTCTTCTCGGTGAGAAAAACTGAGCAAGGAAACGGGTAGTGAGATCCTCTCAAGTGGAGATGGATCCCGTGGGAATATGTTCAAGTCAATTGCTAGCTTGATCGCGAAGAGAAAATTGAAATAAACGCAATTACGTTCTTTCCCTATTTTCAACATTAAGGTCAAGTAAGTCCACAATTCTTAGAAAATCCTTAAGATGTTGATTTGGATCCTCGAACCGAAGTCCGTGGAATGAACATCCGTTTTGCACCAATCGGATGGTATCGGATCGTAGAGTCACCACATTGTTCCCGTCGGGGAGCTCAATGGTGTTTCGATAGCCCTCGTGGCTTGGTCGGGAATAATCTCCTAAAGTACGAGGTGGATTTCCGTTTTCCATGATGGTCAACGAAAAAGAAGGGTTTAAAAAACAACGGGAACAAAGAAAAGATAGACTACGAGAAAGCTATACTAAAAAGAAAAATAAAATCTCACTTGATAAGAATCTAGTGAGTAGACCTAAGCTAGATAGAATTCGAAACCTAGACTATTCCCCAGCCGCGGCGCCAAAAACTTGATGCGGATGTTATTAACGCAAAAGTTTTACAACCCTCATAGGTAGTGTACCTAACTGTTGTAGTGTAGTATAAGCAAGGCTCGGGGGTTATTATCGTTCTCTAAGGGAATAGTTTGGGTAGGCTCGAATTGTATGGTTACTAAGGTCTAGAGGTTGAGAGAAGATTATTTTTGTATTTTTATATGTTTTGGAAAGCAAGTAAAAATATCGGGGTTGAAAGGAGGGTTTGATTAAACTAATTAACTACTCCTAATTCTATATTGATTGCAGAAAAGTAAAGTAATGGAAAAACTCGTATAGTTAAACAAATATTTTTACCTAATCATGCACTACACCTTAGTTGTCTTCTTTGATTTTATTACCCGTCACCCTCGTAATGGAATGTGTAAGTATCAAATAAATTAAACACCTAACTCAGAATTCAACCAAATGGCAAGGTTGTATGAAGACTATTGCGTGGGTATCCTCTAACCTAGCCGCGTTTCCCTAGACATCTTCGCTTTGCAATTAAGAAGCTATTTTTCTAAAGCCTAACACGTACATCATTAACAAGAAGTAATAACAAAAGATAAACAACAAGGTTTCATGAAATCATAAGCAAACACAATTTAGATTTAGCCAAGCATGTTAATTGAAAGCGAAGAACAGTTAATCAAATAACACATAGACATATTGAATGATTAAAAGGGATAAAGAACTTCACTTCAATTAAACATGGAGTTATGATGAGTACACAAGGGTTAAGAAACCCTAAAAATCGACCTAAATGTCTGCTCCAAAGCTTACTAACGATTTCCACCTGATTTTTCCACACAAAACCTAAAAAATAAGGGTTGTATATATAGGCTCGCATCTCTGACGGCGTCACATGTTAATCCTGACGCCGTCAGCCCGCCGAATCTTCTTATGGCTTATTCCATGTCGGCTACTTTAACACCGTCGCAAAGACTTATGACGCCGTCACTTTGAGACCATGACGGCGTCAGATGGAAATCTTGATGCTGTCTCCACGAGCTATAAACCATGCTTGATCAAAATTCTGTAGAGTTGCATTCTTGTCCTGTTTCTTCCCAAATTGAGTCCATGTCACATGTATTTCCTCCAAATACTTCTCAAATGCTAAAACAACAAAAAGAAATGATTAAGCACAATAAATGGGGATATTTGCATGATTTTGGGGGTTAACTAACCCTGAAAAAGTGTATAAAATGACACCTCATCAATATATACTGGTTCGGGATGAGGGGTTTATATCATCCATACGTCTAGTTGCGAATCCACGACACCTATACAATTACTCTAGTATAATCCGTATGGTGGACTATAAACCGTATTACAACTACGCTCCACCGATATGCATTAAAATCGGCGCTCACTAAGAAGAGCTAGTCCCTACAGTATTTCGTCCTCGAAATCCACCCCTAAGAACCTGTGATTCAACTTTAACTCTAGGATCACTAAGATCAACTAGGACCACCAAGAACTTCCCTTTGGAAGCTTACCAAAACCCCGACTAGATCCCCAATGATCTAGGCTTGATCACAAAGACACAAGACTTCCCTTTACAACCAAATTGAATAAAGTTGTTTGATATGAATCAAGTTCTAACCTAACCTAGAGACTCGATTCTAAAAGAAAGGGCATGTAAAAGCACACCCTCGGCTAATAACACACATGTGTGGATTAGGTACTTATGTGTCTCTCTTGCGAAGATGTGTTCTTCAATAGAATGATAGATAAGAAGATTAAGAACACACGAGGTATTAGACTTAGAGGGTAGGAGAAGAGAAAAAGATAGAAAGAAATAAAAAATGGCAAGAGATGAGGAATACAAGAGGAAAAAGGAGGGTATTTATAGGCCAAAAACCCAAAGTGGTAAAATGCAATTTGCAAGTGGCGTGTTGGCCATGTGTGAGCGCATGGCTAGTGCGCCAGACCCGAATCCATTTTTTGAGTTTTTTTCGTTTTAAATACTCACTCTTGTTAAACCTCCCAATTGTACTTCACGCTTTGACATTTCTACTATTCTTACACTTAAGGCAACCAGCTTAAATAGCCATTTGATAAAAACATTTGTGAAGTAATTTAAAAGAAGATTTGGGGATGTTTATCTAAATCAAAGAGATAGAGAAGAACTATTAGACAATTGGTATGTTTGGGTATTCCTCACATGTAAATGGTTTCGTTGGAAACTAACCATGGTTAGGTTGATGAGTTAACATTGTTAGGATATAAAAGAATATGTTAAAGGAATATTCTGAACTTGGTGAGAAAGTATCGATGTTGTAAGAGGGATAATTTGAATTTTAAATTCAAATGTATTTTAGCATGTGGGATAAAGAAGGGGATAGGATGATTTGGCATCATGTGATGAAAAGGAGCCTTTGGCTTGAAATTTAAATTTGAAATGTTGAAGATAAGGATAAGGTTGAGGTGTAGTGAGTTGGCAAGGGTTGGAGTGATGTGATAGTTTAGAGCCTAAGGATTAAATTCAAATTTGAATGCTTGAGACGAGAAGGTGAGTAGGCAAAGTATGTAGGAGAAGCTTTGGTGAAGTGTGTGAGTTTTGAATTCAAATTTAGAAAGGTGTGAGTGTGTGTATAGGAGAAGTGTTTGAAGAAAGTTTAGAGAGAGTGTGTGTATATTTTGAATTCAAATGGAAGTGTATGTAAGTGAGGATATGTAAAAGATAACGAATAAGGATTGTGTGGTAAAGAATGCTATGATTTGATAGAAAAGAGCCTTTGTGAGGAATGTAGGGGACATCAAGTACAACAAGTACAATGTGTAAGAGAACGTGAGTTGTCATGTGAAGAGATAAGCTTGGAGAAGGTTTATGTGGGAGAGGTTTAAGCTTGGTGATATTATTTGTGTTGAAGAGGAAGATAATCAAAGGATTGATCATGGAATAATCATATTGCCATTAAGAGAGAAAAGATACTAGCAATGATGATTAAGGAATGATTTGGGAGTTGGTATAGAAAGTTTGTAGGATTCTGTAGGAAGGTGTATATAATCATTTGTTGGGTAGAAGGGTTTAACAAATGATTAGGGAATGTTTAGTGGAGAGTGGATTGTGTAGAGGACATGTGAGAAATACATGTGAGAGTTTGTAAATCATTTATATATAGGAAGGTAAGAAAACTCAAAGTATGATTAACCTCTAAATACCACAAACTCAATTAGTCACGTGGACTTAATCCATGATAATCAATAATGAATTTGATCACTAATCATCTTGATGCAAACAAGCTAAGTTCTTTGCATCTTAAGTAAATCATATCCCATAACGGGAAGGGATGCATTTACGCAAAGTAACCTTTGACTTGGTTTAACCAATAAGGGAGTAAAACCCGTTATATTCTTAGGAATAACGTAAATCCGGATTAAGGTCAAATGAATACTTTCGTTTGATGGTATGCTGAAAGTATGTTCATACTAGGTTTAGAAAGAAGTTTCAGCCTTGGCCAGAGGCGTTTGATAAATGAATTGAGTTGACGTTTTGTTGAAAAACGGAAAGATTTATTTTTGCTCCTCTCTAAGTCTAAACCTCATTTAGAGTGTTCCTAAATGCTCAAATATCATGTACATACCTTTATTGAAGTTTCCACATGTGTCTGATAAGAGGAAAGCTAAAAAAAATCAAATTCATAAAAATGGATACCGCGCGCTGGCCAAGTGCTCACGCGTGTGGAGCGCACCAGATGAAAAAATCCG
>BQNB010107826.1:0-23082 GCA_026074375.1 Tanacetum coccineum | reverse complement strand
CGCTATGACGCAACGCCTCACGCTAAAGCTTGAGGCTTGGTTATGCCGCTACGCCACGCTTCACGCTATTTATAACCTTGGTTATTTTATATGTATACTATCTGACGAATCATCGATCCAAAAGGGGAATAGTACTCACATGTTATCCGCCTAAACTTTCATGCTTTAGAGGATGATATGGACTATGAAGTTTTGCTAGCCGGGCTAGCTGCCTCCACTGTAAGACAGATGAAGGACATGCATGTGTTTGTCAGCTCAAAGCTCTTATTTGATCAAGTTAAAGAAAATAGGGAGCCAAAGAAATAAGGAGCAAAGATGTACATGGAAGAGGTTATTGACGCAATGACTCTTTTCCACAAGTACCGAATCACATACTTTCCCAAAGCTCTGAACCCAAAAGCAGAAGCACTAACTGGACTGGCATTCATCCGGTTAGAATTCCTAAACCAAGAAGTATCAGTGGGATTTAGAACCAGAACATTGATAGAAGCTTCAGACAAGCTCCTTGAGGAAACAAAAAACGTGTCAAAGAAAGCAACATCAGGAAAGTCGAGTTTCACATGGGGAGATCACAATAGGAGTAACTAAGGCAGTGTAATCATACCATTATGAAATATATTTAAGTACTGTGTAACCCATCCGAGGGAGTAATTTTTAAAAACATATGCTTGCCTTGAAGGGATAAATTATCTTATATCAAATACACACTCACAGTTTAAATTACCTATTGAGTTAACAGATGAGTCTCTATGTAAGCTTAAAAAAACACTCAAATTTATTGGCTCAGACAAATCTTATAATCTAGGACGAAGCACCGATGAATGACCGACGTTGTTTTGAAACATTAGACATAACCCTTAGGGATATACTAGATGTGTGAGACTGTTGGTTTGGCAAAAAATCAGTCATTTTGGGAGGAGACATTCGTCAGACCCATCCTGTTAAGAAAGGTGCCTCTAAAATTGGAAGTTATAGTGTCATCCATTACAGAATCTTATCTCTTGCCACATTTTAAAATTTTCACCCTCAAAGAAAACATGCGCCTAATCTGACCAGATATGAATGTAGATGAACGCAGCCCGATGTGTGTTTTGCAAGCTTTAAATTTATAATACTAGAAATACCAATTTTTACTAAAAATACAACACTCAGGCAAGTATACCCTTTCGTGTATAGTATAGCTTAGGTAAGTCCAGGTCATTGTTTGTAATTAAGGTGATAAGGTTAATAAGATTATCATGGATCAAATTAACCAAAACATACATAAATTGAATATTGCAAAGGATGATTCAAGCAAATGATTAAATTATTTATGTTTAGGCAATGATCATTATGAAAATGGTGTTTAGGATAGTGTTTACAAGTTTAGAGAATAAAGATTTCACAAGTTACAAATCCTTTCAGCCTTTAAATATAACGAGTGATTATATCGATTGATAACAACAAATCCTTTCGGCCTTTATATGTTATTATAATCAATATAATAAGTGGAATGATAGAACACATATATAAAAGAACCCTTTCGGCCTATATTCTTGTATAAAATATGTTTTACCAATTCAATAAGCACATATCTAAACGCTTCATATTCAAGATCACATATTGCCCAAACAAACACAAGATGACTACTCCATGATCAAAGAAGTAACAAGACACATAACATTCATCATGAATTCAGTAAAGATCATATTCAAAAGATAAACAAGATTCATACCAACTTCAAGAGCAAATGTTTGATAATTTCATAAGTTTTCCCAACGAAAACTTTATTATATTCAAAGTAAACCCAGAAACTATGAACAATTCTGTCACAATAGCTTATAGCTTCGAATTACACTTCACTACTACTTTCTTGGATGGATTAAAACCTGGGAATTTGATGAACATCAAGAAAGATGATCTAAATTCCCCAAGATCTTCTCCTAAATTTGATTCTACTTGTTGTAATGATTGTGTTACCAAGGGTAGTTTGGATCAAAGGTTTGTCAAGCCATTATCCCTAAAAATCCCTGTTTTGAGTGGTGGAATCGAATGGGATTGATTTGTATGAGAGTGTGAAATGAGAGAGCCAAGGAGGCTTTTTATAGGTTGTTCAGGGGCCAAAAACCGCCGCACAACAAATATTGTGTGTCGCACTTCGGGTGTTAATGTTGTATTTATTTAATGCCTTTAATTCTTTCCACCACCTCAAAAGTGCGCTGCACTTTTGGTAAAACTGCCGCACTTTGGTTAATTTTAGTACTTGGCCTTTTTAAGGTTGTAGATAATTGAATTCTCTTCGCGTGGCCGCCAGAATCGCGTCAAACAGAGTTCTGATGACCGAGTTATGACCAAAACAGTGAACAGGTGTCATGAAGCTCTGAGTTTGAGTTTACTTCTTCGTTTAAGCTTCAAATCTTTATGTATTCTTCCATTTTTTCCACGACACGTATCATGAACCTACAATAGAAAATATACTTGATTAAGTATTGAAAGTTCTTATAATTAACCAAAATAGATATATAAAAGCACTGATAACGCATATAGAAATATGTATAAAATGAGTGTTATCAAATCCCCCCCACACTTAAACTTTGCTTGCCCTCAAGCAAGGTTCCTACATGACAAGACAAGGAAATTTTTATATATGTTTTTAAATTTTGATGTTGTGATAACCGGTAACTTGTCCAGGGTTAAGTGTTATAAAATAATATAATTTCGTATTTTGAAGTCTTTCGACCTTGTCAGTTGTTGGGAATAAATCTTCATATGACTTAATACTGCCAACAGTACTAAAGGGGTTAGTACTGCTAGCACAGGGTTAGTCTTTTCAGGCATAGACATATAACAGAGCACCTCACAAAAGGGAAACAGTGTTTTGATTTTCATTCACACGAGTCACTCAGAAGGGTTTTATATTTGTGATCCACTCATGCACAGACATAATCTAAGTCGCACCTAATCTTGTGCCTTGTACTAGACACAAAAACATGCTCGTTACGGCTAGAGCACCTAAACAAAAATCTCAAAGAAGGCAAAATATTATACTTGAATGAGGGTGAATAGTAGATACATGATCATGTGCCAGAACTTTGACATATACTTCTAACATTTTTTTTCTTTTCTCTTTTTTTTTTTGAAGATTTCACTTTTCATTCCAGCTACTTGCGATAATTTCTAATTTCTGGCACAAAACTTTTTTCTTTATCGAGCACAATTTTCTTGCTCTTGGGAACTTTGGGTATCTCAACACTAAAAAGCGGTGCTGCAGATACATGATTAGAATAGGGATATATTTCACCTCTTGTCATACTACATGTCTAGAAATTAACCACACTGGCGGTTTATAAAATGATGATCAAGCACAAATTTCTGGAGCCTAACTAAATTAGCCCACCATATAATTTTCAACCTTACCAATGCTCCAGAAAAGGCGACAACCCACATATACATCCATAATGATGGAATAGATACATAGATTGCTCACTCCTTAACTCAGAACAAGCTAAAGCATCAATTATCTTTAGTAATCAAAGATGGGATACCCGAATTCCTTAAGATCAAGAGGCAAACCTTACAATTTAAGTGGGTTGATTTTGTGCTAATTAAAATGTTAATCCGATTGGATTTGTCTTACTAAGCGTATGCATTTTTAATTTTGAAAGGAAAGTATATATTATTTTTTTTAATTTTCCAGAAAATATCAGTTGAAAGTTTGAAAATTTCTGCAGGGCAAACATGGAGGGACATGATTAATTTTTCCTATTTGCTACCCCTCCACACTTAAGTTGAACATTGCCCTCAATGTGAGAACTGATAAATATAGAAAATAGGGAAAATTAAGGGAAAACGGTACTTCCCGGGGCATAAAGAGATATAGCTACGTTGGAGCTATCCTTGAGTGATTCCATTACGTTCTTTTTTTTTAGTGAGGAGCGAGAGCTCCTCCACTCATAAGTAGAGCATTATGCGTAAAACTGAAACTTCCCGGGGCTCATAAGTGCATGGCTGAATTATGAAGGATATGGCGTGAAACGAAGCGCCAAGCATGTGTATTCTACCACATGTAATATAATACTCTAATTATATAAGTCTCCAAGTGTAAAATGCCAACCACCAATCCAAGCTCCACCTGTTTTATTTAATCTGCATAATAAACACAACTACAAGAAAAACATTAAATACAAAAGCGCACTTTCGTAAGCACCATGGTTGCATTTAGCGCATGCAACAAGCCTTTAAACCCCTCGGTGTCCCGAGTGGACGAGTTATAGTCTCGTGAGGGTTTCCAGCGAACACACCTACAAAGTTCGATAAATTCTTTTTAGATGCAGAAATCGAGTAAGAAACACACGGGCCCATGCACATCAAACTTATCAAACCGCAATTTTTTTATTTTTTATTTATATATTTTTTAGTTTTTTTATTATTATTTACTATTACTATTATTATTATTATTATTACTATACTTAACTCGATTTAAGATTCCTTAATGATACGGTTTAAGTGGGAATGATCCACTCTTAAACGTTAGGGTATGGTATTTTTGGTATATACTCATTGAATGGATATTCTTTTGTTTTTACCACGTGATATCCCTTTTTGATGTCTTAATTGGGCGGTCTTTTTTGATTTTATTGTTAACGATGATAGAAGGTGGTGGATCTTTTTGAATTTTTAAAGAATCATCGGACTTTCCATTCCCGGTGAATACGACATTTACTTGCTTGGTTTGAGCTTGAGGAGGAGGAGGAGGGTTAGTCCTATCGGTTTGTTTTGAAAAGACGTTTTGAGACTTCTCCCACTCATCTATTTTTCTTTCCATGTTTTTAATTTTAGTTTGGAAATTCTTTTCATTTTGCTTCATCTTTAAAATCATATCATTAACATTGTTTTTGAAAAACATATTTGTAACTCTTTGACCATCCAAGAATTTTGTGATTGATTTTTCAAGATCTGTTTTAGTTTGAGGCTCTTGGTTGACTTTTAGACTTTTTCTTAGGTAAAACACCGGTGGTTTTGCCATCGTCTCTGTCAAGAGTTTGTATAATGAACAGTTCTCATGCTACGGACAACATCTTTGAAATCTGCTAGGTCCTTCTCACATCATGTTTAATACTGTGAAGCGATTTCTCAGATCATTAGAGATTATGATGGGTTTTGGTGTAAAGATGAATTCTGAGAATTTCGGATTTAATAACTTCATATTTATGTAATTGGCTCATGACGTTCTCAACGCGCATGTCATCGTTCAGGTGGTTTTTAGAAGCGTTTCCATTTCTAAGCTCATTATATTTCTCACGCATATCTTGCAATTCTTCATTTAAGATTATAATTTGAGAATCCCTTTATAGTCGAAGATGCCAATTTTTCCATTAATCGAAATTTATCATTATTGATATTACTTCCATCGGCAAAAGCAACAGATTTTTGATGATGTTCGTTTTTAGATTTAATGGGCCAATCATGGTTGAAAAGGACTTTGTCATCAAGAAATTGAAAAGCTTGATTCTGACTTTTGTAGAGGAAGATTCCTCGGCAGTTTTGTCCAGGATTGCTTGAGTGGATTTGTCTAGACTGTGATAGAATATTTGAATAATAGATCCTTTGGTCAGACCATGCCCATGGCATTTTCGAAGCATGTTCTTCAGTCGTAACCAGGATTCGGTTAGACTTTCACATATGTTTTGAAGATAAATTTCTGATTTCAATAAAAAGACTGTTTAAACAACAAAGGTGGAAAGAACTGTTTATAAAAGCTCTTCTCATTTGTTCCCACAATATTATAGACTCTTCATTAAGTTCGTTAAACCAAGTTTTAGCTTCATCGCACAAGGAAAAGGGAAATATCAAAAGCTTTACGGCTTCACTCTGCGTTTCACCGTATCTGAACATGTTGCAGATTACGAGAAATTCACGGATATGGTCATGCGGATCGGCCCGCTGAATACCAACGAATTTATTTTCCAAAATCATTTTTAAGTGAGTACTATTGGTAACAAAAGTTGCATCGACATTCGGTCGAACAATGGCATAATTAGAGTCGGTGCTACAATCTTGGCAATTCCCCCGTAGGTTGATCATCGTGATCGAGGAGTTATATTTCTGAGTGGTAAAATTTTGTTCTGTTCGACACCTCCTTCAGGTATATTTATGATGATAAATTCATTAACGATAGGATGTTCGGTGGAAATTTGTGTGATTCCGATCTGAATGGATTCTTTATTGAATAATTATAAATTACAAGACCTTTTAATTAATTTATATATTACATACTTACTAGTTGTTTTTTTCCGAAAGATAGGGGATTTATACATACGTTAAGCATTTTGCAAAAAGACATTTTTATTAGTTAAGGCTAATAGGATCATATTCAAAATAAAATAAATTATTTTCATATATTTTTTTTAATAATTTTTTAAATTTATATATTATATACATTTTAATTTAATTATATAGCAAATAAGGATAAATAAATAAAAGAAAAAAAATTGGATAGGTAGAGTGCGGCGTACTTAGGAAAAGTGCGCTGGCTTTTTTGGAAATTTTATGTTTTTTTTTCGAATATTATGATAAACTAGATAATTACAAATACACAAGGCATATAATCAGATAAAATATAATTCCAAATGATTATAGAACCTAAGACTAGCAGATTGGGGGGTTTTGGTTTTTGAAACAAAATTCTGTTTGTGAAAAATCTGCAGAAAGTGCGGCGTACTTGGTTAAAGTGCGGCGTACTTTCGGGGTTTACAGGAAAACCGGCGCACAAATAAGATGTGCACGTACTTCCCTTGAGAAAAATGATTTTTTGGTTTCCGTTTGCCAGAAAACGGTACGGCGGGTTTGAAAAAAAGAAACAAAATAGCACCAGAAATAAGCAACAAACTATAACAACTTAAACAATTCCCCGGCAGCAGCGCCAAAAACTTTGATTTGTGTTTTCCAAGCTTTAAATTTATAATAACTAGAAATACATATTTTTACTAAAAACATAACACTCGGGAAGTATACCCGTTTGTGTATAGTATAGCTTTAGGGTAAGTCCAGGTCGTTCCATGAGAATTGAAGTTTTCACATTTTGTAACTAAGGTGCTAAGGTTAATAAGATTGTCACGGATCAAATTAACCAAGTCTTGCATATAACGAATATTATAACGAAAGCAATGAAGAGATGATTCAAGCAAATGATTAAAGTATGTTTGTTTATGCAATGATCACTTAGATAATGATGTATTTGGAATAGTGTTTATAAGTTTAGAAAATAGAGTTATCATAAGTTATAAATCCTTTCGGCCTTTAAATATAACTAGTGATTATATCGATTAATAACAACAAATCCTTTCGGCCTTTATAAGTTATTATAACCAATATATTAAGTGGAATGATTAAACACATATATAAAAGAACCCTTTCGGCCTATATTCTTGTATAAAATATGTTTTACCAATTCAATAAACTCATATCCAAACACTCCATATCCAAGATCACATTATGCCCAAACAAACACAAGATGACTACTCCATGATCAAAGTACAAAACACATAACATTCATCATGAATTCATCATAGGATCCATCAAGGATTATATCAAAAAGAACAAGATTCATAACAATTCCAATACAAAGTATGGTGATTTCACAAGAATTTCCCAAGAACACTTTATTATATTCAAAGCAAAATCCACGAAACATAACAATTCCGTCACAATTGCTATAGATTCGAAATAACACTATAACTATGCCTCTTTCATGGATCAAAACCTAAGAACAATAATGAACTTCAACCAAGACTATCCAACTTATTCAAGAACTTTGATTCTAATGGTGGTGATGATTTGTGTTATCAAGGTGGTTTGGATCAAAGGTTCTTAGGCTTTTATCATCAAAACACCACCTTGGAGTGTTTCTAAACGAATGGGGAATGTGTGTGAGAGTTGTGTGAGATATGAGAGGCAAAGGGGCCTTATATAGGCTGTTTCGGGGGCCAAGTGCGGCGCACTTGAGGTGTAAATGTTGTCTTCATTAAATGCCCGACTTTTCAATTCTGATGGAAAAGTGCGCCGCACTTTTTTACAAGTACGCTGCACATTTGGTATTCCAGCATATGATATGAAACTAATCACGACTAAGCAAATGAGTGTACCAATTAAATGTTACACCCTAGATTAGTTGAGTGATCTGAGTGTTTTTCATTTCCATACTTTGTGAGGTGTTTGGTCTTATACAGGTGATTAAAACGAAAGAAGTGCTTAAACGGAAAAATCCTTAACTTTGGTTGGGATACATTTTCAATAAATTTCTAGAGTCTACTTATGGATAAGTAGAATTCAAGTGGGGGAGATATTTGATGAAATCAAATAACGTTACATTTATACCATCATTTATCCCAAATAAGTTACCTACTTTTATATAATTAGAATTTGTACTTAATAGCTTAAAAGTGTTATTTGCAATAATTAAGGAGTGATTTGTGACGACATGCTAAAAGGCGCATATTTTGGAGCTAAAACGATGATATTTGAAGATTGCTTAATTCTGCCAAATACGCCGTATCCACAAAAAGAGATATGGCGTATCAGCGCCTAAACTTCATAAAAAACACGTATTCTTACTTCCCAATATGGTGTATCCACGTTTACCTATACGCCGTATCCAGCTGGATAACTATTCAGAGATTTGGTGAATAAATATATTTTGGGAAGACATATCATATTGATTATAAACTTTGCGTGCACTCCAAGGAAAACACCCCAATACGCCGTATTGACCTAGCTCAATACGGCGTATCTGGTCTTTTTCAGACACTATAAATAGAAGACTCAAAAACGAGTTTTTAGTGTGCAAAATCATATTCTCAATACCATACACACAAAGGACGAATTTCTGAAGAAAAGAAGAGCAACCAAAGGTCAAGCATAGATCACGATTCCTTAGACGACATCGTGTAATTCCTATACTCTTGTAATCATTTAATTTTTGGTATCATTCGGTAAAACGTTTAGTTTACCTTGGTTATTTGATCACGCTTGTATAATTACAATGATTATGGGCTAATACCCTAGGGTATTAGCCATCTTAATGAAGATTTAATGTTTGGTTTGTTTTAAAATCGATTTCTTAATTTATCGTTGAAAGTTTAATTATGTTTATCACATGATACTTGTCTACGTGTTTGAATATGTGACCTATCATTCAACTGGGTCTAGTTACGCCTAACAAGTGAACTAGATACTTGGATAGCTCTCCATATTGTGTTTTATATTACTGGACCAATAGGATCACAAATAATGTTCTGTCTTTGTCTTTAAATTATGATCTTAGTTGGACCGGCAGGTGACCTGTAATGTTTCAACAAGTATGTTCTTAATTAATTGATAAAGATTTGAACAGTGAACTACCAGTATATAAAATACCGTCAAACAGTAAGTGGGTAAAGTCCCGATGGGCTAGGGTTTGACAAGATCACCATTGCTTTAATCCCTAGATAGATTATAATTAAACTAAAAGGATGCTTTATGCGGATACGTTAATTGTGACAGGATTCAACGTGTTTAGGTCTTAGGATGATGTCCCGCCTAAGTCTTAAGAATGATATGCCGCTTCGAGATAAGAAATCATTGCACTAAATAAACAAACCAGCGTTTAATCAGATTTAATATGGCTAATATAGTTTTCTATCATTTGGCTTGTACCGCTCTTTTATCTTCTGATTGTTTTCTTGCATGTTTATTGTGTTTTGAATTGATTATTGTCACCATAAAACCTGTGCCAGTCTCCCAGGCTAAAAACTCCCCATTACCATTAGAACTAGGTTTAGCATAGGCTTAACAAGTAATTAGAATTAACTTAATTAGAGTAATTAAAATACTGGTAGAATATAAGGTTAACGACCTCGCTCTTAGTGTTCAACACCCTACTTACCACGAAACTCCACCCGATCGGGTACACTGCTCGTTAAAGTGTTGTTTAGGATAAGTCGGCTAAATATAAATTTAAAACTTGGTAATCAATAAATTAACCCTACACGATAGCACATCAAAATCTGTTATTTTTCTTACTATGTTTTCAATCGTTGACAATACACGGAATTTCTGAACCACCGTCTTCTCATACCAGTACTCAAAGACGTGTACCGCAACGCGATATGCCAACACCAACTACTCAAAGACTTCTACGCAGGCTGAAGCTATCTATCTTTTACATCTACTTTAGCATTTAGATTTTGGTACATTAAACTTTATTCCATGCCAAGCTCTATTTTCTAATGGCATGTTTTTTCTTAATAGTATGCAGAGTCTCTGAGCATTCTTCCTCTAACGCCAGTAATTAAAAATGTGTATCGCATAGCGATATGCCAACAATAAGTACACAAAATAATTGTTCTGGCAGAAATGTGAGGAGCCGCTATTTACATCGGAATTCCCAAAGTGTAGGCATTGATACTCCTGGACCAAGTTCTAGGCAAAGTCAAGGTACGTATCTCTTTTTTTCTTTCTTTGGTCTCAGTCGTTGGATTCTGTGCATGTGAATAACGTTTTATTAATTGGTTATTGTAGACAACGTACTATCATACATCGATTAGGCGATTGTGATCAACGCTATCAGCATTATGGGTATCTATTAAGGTATGAGGATCGACTTAAAGGTGACGCATATGCTTGAAGGGTGGAATACCACCTCTGCTGTAATGGAGGCCAAATTTTCATGGAACAGACGCCACCTCCTCCTAATTTAATTCAAGAATTGCTAGGGAACAAACACTTCATGGAAAACATACGGGCATATAATCAAATGTTTTCCATGACGTCTTTTGGAGCAAAGGATTGACGACTCGGTGAACAAGGCAAGGGAACCTTATGTTTTCAAAATCTCTGGACAAATATACCACTTGATTGGTTCTCTTTGCCCCGACGAAGGTCATCAACCGTGTTTTCTGCAACTGTACATATATGATATGGATAACGAGGTCAGCAACAGAATGCGACATTTTGGAGGGGACAGATGAAGGAACTCTCAATCTGGAGATAGTTGAACGCTTAATTCATGTTCTTGATGAACAAAATGAGTTGGTGCAGCTGTTCAGAACTGCAAGAGAAAAATGCAGGGACTCTCATGTACCAGAGTTCAAGATAAGGCTTTACAACATGGGAGCTATCCGCGGATACGAACTCCCTGCTTCTCAAGGCTTAGGCGGAATTGTATTTAAAAGTGGCCCTATAAGTCGGACGGATTACGACATTATATTCGAGTATAAAGGTGGACCGCCTCAAAGAATCAACAAATTACATCAGTCGTACATGTCTCTTCAATTTCCGCTTTTATTCGTCTTTGGTTAGCCATGATATTACCTAAAATTGAAGTTAAAACCTCGGGATGGCAGCGGCAGAGAAAAAAAGGTGTCAATGAACAAGTATTACAAGTACCAATTACACCCGCGAGGGTGATATGTGTGAAAACACATATCCATTTTATATCAAAATAGACCCTAAAAAGATCAAAATTGTGCTTTAAATACTTGAATATTGCTTGTTTTCTCTTTCTTATTGTGTAGGTACGGATAAAGCAAAAATCCCAAGAAAACGGTTAAAACCGGGCAAACTCGAACACGAGGAACGGAAGAGCACAAAAGAAGCCGGGGATTCTATAGCCAATGGTCAAACTCTAGTCAACTCTTGGTCAACAAAAGTTAAACGCTAAAAGACAAATAACCCAAAAATACCAATTTAGTCCCTCATAAATTCCAACATTACACAAATGGTCCCTAAGTCCTAAGTTAGTTAACACCCGTTAACTAATAAACCAAACCGTTAACCCTTTACCCATTGCCTAGCCCAAATTCGTTTACCATAATTAAACCCAATCCCAAGTCAAAGGCCCAAATAACCGAGTCAAACATACTCCCCTCTTTCAGTTAAAAAAATGAGCTGGAAAAAACAGTTTTACATTGTTCATTATCTTCCCCAATTAACCCAAGGTTAAAACAAGGGGCAAATGACAATTAAGGGGCAAGAGGGACAATTCAAGTGGTGAAATGACAACCTTGGCTGAAATAAACCGTGCATCAAAGCCCTCATTGGTCAATCCCATCAAAGGAATGCCACGTTGGAAGAAAGGAAGCACAAGGCAATGATGGGTTTTACACTAAACATACTCACACAAGAAACACAATCAAGCCTGACACATGGATGCCATGTTGGCAATCCGTGTGTCCCAAATCTAATCCAAGGGCTCACATCAATGATCCAAATAGATTAGAGTGGAATGTCTGGCCTATGATTAAGAGGAGCGTCTAACTGACAAGGGGTCTAGAAGGATCAGGAGATGGCTATAAATAGACACACATCTCACACACACAAGAAGGGGGGAGTCTAGCTTTTAATTTTTAGTTAAAATGTATTTTCAGCTTTTAGTTTAAGTTGAGTAATTTTCAAGCTTATTATAATTTTTGTTTTTTAAAAGCATTGTAATCATTTTCAGTTATTAATAAAAACATTCTATTTTGCTTAATCTGTTTTATTTACTACAAGCTCTTATCACTTTCAATTATATAAGCTACTATGTCAAAAGCTTGAAATAAGCTTGTATAAGCTCTCACAAGTCTATAAGCTTGTGATTGAGCTAATTGTTTATTTAATCTACTTAAACATCTAAAATCAGCTTAATATTTAGAATATTTGACTTATAAGCTAATGGAAGGGAAGCTAGCAAGGGATGAGCTTCCATGGACTTTTACTAGCTTATCCATAAGGATAATCTAGAGCTAGTAGATAAGCTCATTTGAGCCTTTGTGCCTTTGTTTTGCTGTCTTAAAATTTCTTAGTTAGATATGCTTATTTGCTTATTGCTTGCGTATTCTGCTTTCTAGTTAGCTTATTTGGAATTGTTTCAATCTAAATGTGATATTTGTTCATCTATTTTTAGCATTAGGTATCTTAAATCTTAGTATTTCATAAACTGTCTTAATATCACTAAAAAAACCAAAAATAAGTAGCTTAGCTTTTAGATTCTTAATTCTAGCTTAATTAATTTTGGATTTATGTTTGTTAAGCTTGTTATAAGCTAATTGTTATCGGGTATTAAAGTTTTGTCCACTAGATTCTAATCTCAAGCTTAAAAGAAATTTGTCATAAGTTTAAAGGGGTGTTTGGTTGAATGCAGTTTGACCTTTAATAGCAAAAGGGAATTGATAAAAGTTTTAGAACTAGTTTAAATTTGGATTAAAATGAGTAGTAAAAGAGTTTTCAAAGTTCATTTTGCAAATTTTTAAAAGTTAAAGCTAGTTTACTTTGTGTCTGCACCAGGGGACTTTTTCCTCTTTTCTTTGATTGTTAAAATTTGATCCAAGCCTTCCTAGGTTTGGATTTTGTTTGCTAGGTGTTCTTAGACACTCAATAGGAGTGTCTAGTGCAGAGGTAACCTTTTGGGTCACCTGCATTGTTGTTTTGGCCATTTGGCAAATTGCACCAGCAGTAGTAACTGTTGTTACTACTGCTGCCTTTTCATTTGAATTTAAGCTAGCTTAATTAGGTTTTAGGATTTAAAATTGAATAAGCTTTTAGTTTAGATATAGGTTAAGATAGTTTAAAACTTGTTTTCACATTTCTAGCTTATTTCTTAGGTTAATTTAGCTTAAAAAGTTCATCAAAGATCTTAAAAATACAAAAACAGTACTAAGTAGATTTTAGGTTCTTAATTTTGATTTCTAGCTTTTAGTATTTGTTTTTATGATTTGGATTAATAGTTTATAAGTAGGTTGTTAAGTTTTCAAAAGCTTAGAATCTGAAATAGCTTATTGAGGTTTATAGCTTATTAAGTTTTTAAGCTTTAAGTTTTCTTTGCTAAGTTTGCCTCCTAGATCATAGAATTTAGATAGTTAAATGTGTTATTTGGATTATTAGCTTATCAGAAGTAGATTCTTCACATCATAAGCTTTCTAGAGCAACTTTTAGATTTGAATTTGATCTATTGGATTGTTGCAAGCTATATTTAGTGAATTTTTAGCTTTTGGAGCTTAAAGCTAAAGCTCAACTTTCATGTTACACTTATTAAAAAGCTTTTTGAGTGCTTATTTTTGAGTTTTAGCTATGGTAATCCTTTTATTAAAAGTTTGCTTATCATTAGATAGCTTCCACAACAACTTTTGTTTTTAAGTTTTTATAAAAAAAACCAAAAAAAGGGAAGTGGAAGTCGGGGTGAGGCAAGACTCGAACCCCCGACTCACAACCATCAACCTTTTATAATACACATAAACTCCCACTAAATGACCCTTACAGCTGTGCCCTTGGGTCTTTAACTAAGACCCTTGCACTCTTAATTCATATGCCCATATAACACCAAAAAGCTATTAAGCTGTCAAAGCTCATTTCAACGGCTTATTTATAAGCTGGGACAATTGGGCTTATTTTTTACCTAGGATTTAAATAGTTTAAGCTAATTTGGGTCATTTTTTCTAGAATTTTTAAGAGTTCATATTAGTATTTTATTATCATTTATTTTTTCATTTAAACTTAAAAAATCATAAAAATAGAAAAAATAAACAAGAAAAATTAAAAAATCTTTTTAGAAACTTTCTTTTTATCCTAAAGTTCTTAGGAAAATTAGTTTTAGCTTTCTAGTGTCTAATTTTGCAAAATTTCATTTTCTAAAAGACTGGGATTCGTTCTCAAGTTTTCGTTTTTCGAGTTTTAACGTTCTTTTCAACTACCGGTTTTTTCTAGTTTTTATGTTAAACTTTACTTTTTTAGTCAAATAAGTCCCCATTTTAAAGTAAAATTTAAGTTAGTTTTACTTTAGCAAATAAAGGTTTTGACCTCTTGTATAGGGTCCCTTTTTGGCGTTTTAAGTAAATTTTATGATTTCCCGTTATTTTGTTTTATGCTTAATTGTTAAAATAGTTAAGATACGTAAATATATAATATTATAAAATTTTGAAGAATTTCTTTTTCCTTTGTCCTCTAGGGTAAATTGGTAATTTTTCCATAGTATACATATTATAAAATTTTAAAGAACGTATCCAAATTTTTGGGCGCGCTGCGGGGGACTTGTGATTAAGATTCTATCGTTTGAAGTTTGTTGATATTAATTTGAAGACCCTTTCATTTTTGAAAGTTTTGTTTTTGTTAAAAAAATATATAAAAAATTATTAAAATAAAAAGTAAAAAATATATATATATATTTTTCTTTTCTTTTTAGTATAAATAGATTTAAAAAACAAAAACAAAAATTTTGCTCTTCAATTTTAAAATAACCAAAGTTGGTAAAATAAACACCAACAAAATAATACCTTCAATTGAGTTAATTATCATAAATGTTCCCAACTCCGAATCAAAGATTTAAAAACTTGTCATTGGTGTCATTTACGAAATACGATCACCTTAAAAAGAAAAATTTTAAGAGCTACCGTGAAGTAAATTTGATTATTTGGTTTAAGTTGTCTTCTCGTTATCCGTTAATTTAGTTTGTTTAAAAAAATTAATATGTTTAATCATTTCTTCTTCTACTTTGTGCATGCACACTTCGTTCTCCAACAACCCGCAACCGTAACCGACAACAACAGAGCCAACACGGCTGTTGTTCAACCATTCATTTAAAGAACCTTTGTTAATCCTCCATTAGTTTCGATGGCTAATAACCGGACTATGGCACAATTGCTCCAAGCACCCACCGAGGGGTACGAGGATGCAATTGTAATTCCCGAAATCAATGCTAACTTTGAGTTAAAGCATGGTTTGATCAATCTTTTCAAAACAAAGTGTTTTTTCCAACATGATAAAGAAGGATCCCACATGCTCACAATCCCGTTATTTCAATAAGATTACTTTCAAACAATGAGATTCACGGATATCCCGAGCACGTCACTTAAGCATATGCTTTTTCTGTTTCCTCATAAAGGTTTATAGCCCGATTTTGCTAAAAAGAACCATCCTCGATCAATTTTAGGCAGGGATGATCCCTTGTTTCAAAATTCATTAATCAATTCTTTCCTCCTTAAAAAACGACAAATCTTCGTAACGAAATCACGAGATTTCAACAAAGATTTGACGAATCATTTTATGAGGCTTGGGATCGATTTAATGACCTTCTTCGAGCATGCCCACATCACGGATTTTCAGAACTACATCAGTTGGATACGTTTTACAATGCTTTGAATGCTAATGATCAAGTCATTGAATTCTGCTGTCGGGTGGAAACATTTTTTTTTTTATTTTTTTGGATAAGATGCCTCGTGAATGCTTGAGAATTATCGAAAGTAAATCCAAGGTTCGTAATTCACGAAACAAGGCAGTCGTTGCCAAAGTGAGTTCGAATTCATCTACTCCAGGAATTTCACCAGATGTTGCTGCTCTTACAACCGAAGTTTTTGAACTTAAGAATTTGATGAAGACTATGCTTATCGACAAACAAAAAGCCCAAGCTCCCGCAACCGTAAAAGCGGTCGAGCAGAGTTGTGTAACTTGTGGAGGTGCTCATTCTTATAAAAACTGTCCAGCCACCGATGGCAACGTTTATCAAGACAACATTCAAGAGTACGTTTCACAAGCTGCTGCAGCCAATTTTAATCAAGGAAATACCAATTCCAGACCTCCGATGGTTTCAAACCAAATCTGACCTCCTGGTTTTCCTCCGATTCAAAACAATCAAAACTGTTACAATCCAATTCAAGGAAATAATTTCACCCAAAATCGAGGAACCGATTTCAATCAAAACCGTGGAAGTAACTTCAACCAAGGACAAGTTTACCAACCCCCAATTAATCAGCCACCAGTTTACCAAGCTCCTACTCAACAAATGCAAGGTGCTACGAAATATGCAAAATCAAGGCCAGGGTTTACAAAACCAGATGACAAATTTAATGGAAATGCTTTCTAAGTTCATAACTTCCAACACCGCTTCATCTTCGAATTCCGTTACCTTCCATGTCAACCGTAACTAACCCTCAGAGAGCAGACAATTCTATGACCCCACACAAAGTAGGTAAAAACTTGTTGAATGACCTTCGCATCCTCTTGTTTCCTACTACACCCGTGTTTCTACTCCTCTAAAGGAACCCGAACAAAACCCGGAGACGTCAAGACAAATTGAAAAAACCAAATCAGAAAATTACCGCACGAGTCCCACCTCCGTCATGATCATAATTCCATATTTATGAAATTCCAAAACCAAAGGCTAAGAAAACTGTTCAAGAGCCTAATTCATATCAACCTAAACTTCCATACCCCAGATGTAAGAAATGAGAGAGAAAAGATACACCAGTGCTCATCATGAGTAGGATTTATAAAGTTGTTTAACAACTCTAGTTTAGAAATTGGTTTAAAAGATGCTCTCATCGAAATGCCAAAATTCAACAAATGGTTAAGCACTTTATTGAGAAACAAAGAAAAACTTAAGGAAATCGCCATCACAACCGTAAATGCTGAATGTTCTGCCATCATCTTGAACAAAGTTCCCGAGAAACTCAAAGATTCCAGAAAATTTCTTATCCTGTGTGCTCTACAAGAACTTGATAAGACTAATGCTTTAGCCGATTCCAGAGCTAGCATAAATCTTTTGCCTCATTCTATCTACAAGCAACTTGGGCTTGAAGCTTTGAAGCCCACCCGAATGACACTCGAGCTTGCTAACACGTTCCGTTACGCACGCCAATGAGGTAATAAGCCGAGAGAAGTTGAAGTTAAGTTGATGGTTTTCACTTTTCTTGCTGATTTTGTTGTAGAAATTTTTGAACCAGATCCAGAGTGCCCTATATTTTAGGTAGACCGTTCCTTCGCCACCACAAAAGCTCTTATTGATTTATAACGCAGGAAAAAATTAACTTTAAGATAGGAATCGTTAACTTTACTTTATGCTGAAAATCTGAGAAAATCAAGAATTAACAATTTGCTCACAGCTAATTCTATCCATTGGTTTATTTCGAAAGATGAGCCATTAGAGGCAGTACCACAAATCAATCCAATGCTCTAACCTCCTATTTTCCAATTATCCGGTGAATACTAGTTGATATCCTTGAGGAGTTACGCCGATGAACTCACTCCATCTTAAAAAAGGTGTTCATGAAGAAAATTTTCAAGTTTATTCAAACCCTCTTTTCGAATTTGATGATGACTTCAACTCCAGTAACGAAAATCCTCTCTTTAACGAGATAGAAGAAGATGTCGAAAACCCCAAAGAAGCTCATCGAACACCAACGTTTCAAATTCCGATGAGCCAGTTTTACTTAACACACCTTTGACCGATAAGGTTGAGAGTTTCAATCCAGAAGACGATATTGATAAGCGAAGATCGATGCTTTCTATCCCATGGAAGTTATCATTTTAATTTTGAGGAGATTTATATTTGAATCAGAAAGGAGACATAATTTTCTTAAGAATCTGCTTAGTGATAGAATACCACCCATAATCTCGGCTCCCGAAAGTGATTTTTCAATCATTGAATCCATTCATAATACTTCGTAACTTTTTCTCCAAGGAATGATCCTCTTCACCATGAGTTCGCCGGTGAACTTATAACACTTCCTTCAAGGATTGTGTGAACCATGAGATATATCTTTGTCGAGGACTTTTATTTGTGATATTTTCAACTTCCCGGTCACAGGAAAATGTTCATGCTAATCCGAGTTCAATTATGGAGTCTCTTCCCGTATCTCTTATCCCCGTTGAGGATAATGACCCCGTTCAAGAAGAAATCGATATATTCCTCATTCTAGATGATTTAATTCCACCAGGTGTTGAGAATGATGATTCCGAAGATGAAGATAATTCTACTTTCCTCCCCGAAAATGAGTCATCTATCCTTGAACCATCATCTCCTCGTCCTCCGCCGGAGACCAACCCCCAGAATGGATTTGCGTAAATTTTAAAGCTCGATATGTAAAGCCAATGAAGAATGATGAAGATTAACCAAGAGAAATTGTTTAATCCCTAAATTTGAAGATGTCAATTCCCTTCACAATTTTCATTAGGACATTTCTCCCAATTTTTCACCTACCCCGAGGATTCTCCTGTTATTCTCTCTCTCAGGAGTGAGGATCTCGTTTTTGACCCTGACATTTTCATGTTTCATTTTTCTTATCTAGAGCCGGTGGTGTTTTCCAATGGGAAATTTCATTATATTCCAATTATTGCTCTCACCTACGGACAAATGAAATATCCAGGGAGTCGAGTCAAGCTGTGTAACTCAGTTTTACCTAAAAACATACCACTTCGTGGTAGCAGCCCCATGCGTATCCCATTTCAATTATTCTTTCTATTTGTTTCAAATGTGTAGTGAGGAGGCTTGTACTCTTCCGTTCTTTGTGTTTGTTGTTTGTGCTTGTGATTGTTTGCAAGAGATAGACCAATTTTGTCTGAAGACTCTTCAGTGTTCGGTGTTTATGTCGCGTCCACTCGAGCTTCCTAGCCTTTGTTTGTAATTAGTTTAGGGAAATCCGATATCCTTTCATCTTATTGATTCATGTTTATCTTTGCATAATTAATAAACGGCTTAGATTTGCGTAGAGACCCGCCTTAAACATTGAGGACAATGTTTTGTTTTAGTTTGGGGAGGGAATCTATCGATTTGATGTTACCTACTTATTGTTTTGTTCTCACGTACCCCGTTTTCCCACAAAAATAGCAAAATTTTCAAAAATTTTAAAATTTTAAGTTTTATTTGTTGATAAATATAAAAAAAAGAGAAAACTACAATTTTGGTCCACTATCTTTACCGGGTATAACACTTTTGGTCCAATTTTTTAAAAATTTGAGGGGTTTTTAAAGCCAAAACCGACCCTATATCCACTTTCACAATTAGCGAATCTAAACATTTTCCGATAAAATCTGAAATTTTTTTGCTCAAATGTGAAATGGATACTCGGGTATTGGCTTAAACCCGCAAATTTTTAAAAAAATGGACCAAAATGTATTATACCCGATAAAGATAGTGGACAAAATTGTAGTTTCTTCTAAAAAATAAAAATAAGGGTTTTTTTGTCACAATTTAGGACTTTCTTGCTGGGTAAGAATAATTGGTTAAATTTTGACCCTATCGAGCGAGTTTGAGCCTAGCTTGTTCTTAACTTTTGGCTAAGCGTCTCGCTAATTCGCGAAGAAACAAAAAATGATTAGAGTTAAAATAAGAGTAGGATGCTAAACAAAGATATTTGGAAATCTAAGAGCTATATATATGTAACTTGTTGCTTTTTTCTCCCATAACCTCCATAACCCCTGATTAATATACGAAGCTGTTTTTTGAAATTAAACTTATAATCAACAATTTATATTTAATATAAAGCTAAAAAATTTAGTCTTAGTTTCAAATTTAAACTTGAATTTTCAGAAAAGATGTTTTCTTTCAAAAAAAAAACATGTGTACAGTAAAAAATGTATAAAAAATATAATTAAAAAAGCTGTGGGCTTATAAAAGATTACTACCTCTTGCCGCTCACAACTAACCGATGTGGTAGTCTTCTAAAGAAAGCCCATAGTAAGAATAAAGATCCGAGACTGATAAAAGTTTGCTGCATCTTGCCGGCTCACAACCGATGTTGCAGCCTTCTAAAAGGTCGAGGGTTACAATTGCATAAATGTCTAAATAGTTAAATTAAATTAATAAATTGACTTCTTTTTGTTAAATTCAAATATGCTTTTGCACTTTGACTATTCTATTTTATAAGCTATGAATATTCGGGAAACCTGAGAGTTTTTGAAACCTAAGGTCCGTGAGTCCCGATACTAGTCTCTGTGGGGTGTCAAAAGCCTGGTCACTTAGCCGCAAGGTTGGGATGTGCCGAGACGAAAGTCGCTACATGGGATGATCTCGCCTTCAAACTCATTATTCTAAGGTGGAACGTAAAGCATAGTATGTTGCAAAAAGTTGATCCATGGTTGAAATTCAAGATAGCACAATCACTTAAGATATAATAATTGTCGGGAGTAAAAAGTCCACAAGTTGCAAATATGAGTAGTGTTAGCATCCTTACTGATATTTAGCTGTGATTTCGTTTTAAGCTTGGTTTGGATAAGTGAAAAGTCGGGGACGATGAATTTATCCTTTTTGGGGCATTCTCGGATCGAAATGCATCTTGTTTTATGATCCCTAATAGTTATGGAAATAACAAAAGTCGAAATAATCTCAAAAAAAAAGAAGTTTTAGAAAAATGGGAAATAGGGGTGTTTTATAACTTGTGATTTCTTAACTCTCTCCACAAAAATCTTTGCTACTTTTCAAAGATTTAGTTTGGGGAAGTTTTGAGGTATTTGGTTATAGAGCATATAATATTACGTGAGGACACGCAATCGCTTAGTTTGGGGAATTTTGATATGTGTGAAAACACATATCCGTTTTATGTCAAAAATAGCCCTAAAAAGACAAAATTGTGCTTAAAATGCTTGAATATTGCTTGTTTTGTCTTTGTGATTGTGTAGGTACGGATATTGCAAAAATCTCAAGAAAACGGTTAAAACCGGGCAAACACGAACACGGGAACGGAAGAGCACGCAAAAAGCCGGGAGAATGCTATCAAAGGTCAAAAAGTCAACCCTTGGTCAACAATAGTCAACTCTGAGTCAACTATGGTCAACTCACAAAAAGACAAAAACCCAAATGTTACAAAACAACCCTTCATAATTAAATCAAAGTGCATAATTGTCCCCAAAACCCTAACACCCGTTATCTTTTAATACATATAAGATAACGGGCGTTATCTTCTACTATAACAAAACCAAAATCCTAAACCCATAAACCCAGCCCAAAACAAACACCTCATGGCCCAAACCCTTTTACCCGGTTCAAAATACCCTCTTATAAAAGGTTTTTACGCGCGAAAAATAGTTTTTACTGTTCACTTTCTTCTTCGCGTTTAACCTGCGTGAAAACAAGGGGCAAATCACAATTGACCATATAGCAAGCTATTTCAAGGGTCCAAGTATACATGGCAAGGTTTATACGTCATCCAAGGCTCTCATTGGATTAAACCCACACGAGCAAAGATACGTGGATTAAGAGAAAGCACACTAAGATGCAAGATTTTACACCAATTGTACTCACAAAAGAAGCACAAGTATTCTCATACACGGATTGTCACGTTGGCAATCCGTGTGTCCTTCAATCTAATCCAACGGCTCTAAATGATGATCCAATGATTGGAGGGAATGAAAAGACAAGATGATTGGGAGCGTGTAATTGAATTTGGACCTAGAAGTTTCTCCTGGTGGCTATAAAAGGAATCCCCCACCTTCACACAAGACATCTTTTTTATCTTTTTTTCCTGCAAATTTTAAGTGTAATAAGCTCTTACAAGTCTCTAAGCTTGTAATTGAGCTATAATAAGCTTTAACATACTTAAACCTTAAAACCAGCTTAAGTACCTTTGCTTAATTAGACTTGGAGCTTTTGGATGATGAACTAGAAAGGGAAGAGTTCATAAGACTTATACTGGCTTATTAACAATAAGCCAGAGCTCATAGATTGCTCATTTGAGCTTATTAATGCCTTTGTTTAGCTAAGGCTTAAGTAAGTTTCTTATTTAGCTTTATGTCTTAATTTCTTAGTTTAATAACTGCTTAATTTGCTTATTATTTGCTAGTTTCAGCTTATATATGCTTAATATGTTAGTTTAATGCTATTAGTTCTTGGTTTTATAGTTTTAATCTTAGTTTTTACTTATCTCTTATAATCTGTCATAAAAAACCAAAAACAAGTAGCATAAATCATAGCTTATAGATTCTGGCTTATTTAGTTGTTAGTTTAGGCTTATTAGACTTGTTATAAGCTAGTTGCTATCTGGTATCTGAGTTTGGTTCATTAGATCTCAAAACTACAAGTTTAAATGGATTTTGAAATAGTTAAAGGAGTGTTTGGATCAACAGCACTAACCAAAGGTTAGTGCTGTTTGGGGCCATTTGGTCTTTAGTTTTTGGTTAAAAATCTTTCATCTAAGTTTGTTAATGTCAGTTTTATAAGATAGGTTAAGGTAGTTTAGTTTTCATAAGCTGGTTTAATAATTAATCAAGTCTGTTAAGTGTAAGTTTTACATATTAAGCTCAAATCAATTCAATTAATTGCATTTTGAGTTATTAAGTTTTAGTTTTAAGTTTTTTTTTCTTTGCATGTTAGGGTAGTGTCAA
>BQNB010107825.1:0-23082 GCA_026074375.1 Tanacetum coccineum | reverse complement strand
TTGATTGTGTTCTTCATATTCCGCTGCATATTTTCAATCAATGTTATCATACCCTAATTGAGTCCAGATCTTGGATTCTACAAACTATGTTTTCCTGTGCAATGTTACACCATGGTTTCATTGGTGGTTTCTAAAGTCGACAGACCTGAATAGATATCTTTAGTCAGCCCTATAATTCCTGCGATCCCGAATCCCCCGAAAGTCACAAAGGTAGGGCAACCAGGTCATAGTGATTAATCCCAACTATCCCAAGAACTTGTCTAATAACCTATATAGATTATTAACCCTCTCTGAAAGAGTTCTTGTATTCTTTAAGTATATTAGGTGATAGAGGCGGTAACAGGGTTAGTTCCTACACTAGGGATAGAATGATCATCCTTCCTTAGTACCCTGCTAATCCCACGTTCAAGTGGAAATCTAATAACATGATTAACATGATCTAAACCACCCACAATACTACCAAAACCCAGGGTTACACGATAGCCAAAAGGATATCCAACGAAACCAAGATCTAACAGGAGACAAACATTATAACGATAGTAGATTCATGACTAAGCCAGCACTTAAAGTGCTTAGCCGCTCATAGCAACAACAAAGCAAGAATTAATAAAGATAATCATGGTTGGAAAACTTATAATTCTTACAGGGGTGGTTTATGAACGATTAAATATAAAAGTAAATTAAGTGTGACCTCCCTTGGGCTTCTTGTAGAATTCTTTAAGCTATGGAGGCCTTGATCACCCCTTAGATCTTTCGTGGAATGGTTGATATCGAATTGTCTGAATGAGGCCTCAATTTATAGATTTCAAATAGTTTACGGCGTAACCTTTTAGGAGTTTACGTCGTAAACTACTGACGTGCACTTTCCATCTTATAGGCTTAAACGATGTGACGGCGTAATCAAGTGTACACGTTACGCCATAATGTTGACTCAAATAATGCATTCTTCCATATTAATAATGTTACGGCGTAAACCTTGCGTGTGGTTACGCCGTAATCTTGTAGGGTGACGTGTCTTGCCTTGAATAGGTTACGGCGTAACACTATCGTAGGGGTTACGCCGTAAAGTCTCGTAAGAATCCGTGCTTTCTTCATTTTTTTTACGTCCTCTCCCGTGTTTCTTGTCACATACTTGCATTTTACCTGAAAATAACGAAATAACCGTAAAATATTGAATTCAAGTATTTATAAGACAATTGAAAGTATTTTTAAGGGAAAATTGGCACTAAAAAATATCAAATATTTGATGTTATCAAATACCTTGGAGGTTCATTTGGATTCCTTTGTGGTCCAAAGAATACGAGAGGTCTTCGTATTGGTCGTCTTATGTCCTCTTGTCTGCTTTCTTAAACTATATGATTCTCTATAAAGTTTGTTGCTTGTTCCAAATGGTAGGCATACTCTTCAGCATTCTTGAACTGATTACTCAACATATCATTCAGTGTAGCCTCTATTCTTGCATGATCAAAGATAGTTGGAACACGCTTATCAACATTTTCATCTTCAAGAATCACCTCATCTTCGTCAATAATTATTTCCTCTACCCATGCATCCTATTCTTGTTGTTGTTGTTTTTGCTTGGACACATAAGTTGTGGAATCTTTGACTGATCGTTTTGAAGAAGAACCCCTTGCAGACTTTGAACTCTTAGAAGTCTTTTGTCTTTTCACTCTTTTCTCCCCCTTTGGAGGAGCATCATCGTCTTGATGATCATCATGATGTTATGAGTAAAATGCATCATCCCTGCTAGAAGTATTAGAGGTAGAAGGCTTTTCAAACTTACGCTTTAATACCTCCCACAATGCTATACCATTAGCTCGATCTTGAAGACTTCTCTTCATCTTTAGGTATAATTGTTTGTGAAGATCAGCTAATGAAGTTGTATCGGTTAAAGTGATTGTGGTAGGATGGACTCCTATAACATTGTTCTGAATATATTGTTTGAAAAGTTCTTCTATGATCTGGGGTGCATGTGAATTGAATTCTTTGGAAATAAAATTAGGTACTTCATATCGGAAAGCATCACGATCTTAAATAATAGTTTCAGCTATACATGGTTTCAAGTTGTTTTCAATAAAGTCATTTGTAGCTCTTTCAGCGATTTGTGGTACAATTTCATAAAGAACTCTATCAACTTTCTTGTGAGTCTTCCAGAAATAATCAGTTGTTACGCACTTTCGTTCCACGTTCTTGATCATATATCCTTGACGCCTGCACATCCTGCGAAGTGTACCTGGAAGATGATTGTACTTGCTGGAAATGCATCTTTGCTTGTGTGGAGCTTTGGATGTAGTGGGAGTCAAAAGTGATACAGTATCTTTCAATTCCTGAACAATATTCTTATCCGAAGATAAGTTTATCCTAGGGGATCTAGGTGTTGTGGAAATTAGTGTCTGCATCTTCTCAATCCTAATCTCCAAACTACCCATCCCATTTCCTTCCTTCTAATATACCTTCTCTTCTTCTTTGTCATCATCATCATCATCATCATCAACATATTCTGGATTCTCCTTATGACTCCCGGGCTCTAACCTATTATCGAAGTCATCAACATCATCATATGATTGTGCATCTTTTTCACCTTCATCTACCTTCTTTTGTCTAATAGTTATTTTTAACAATTTTTGCGGTGAACTTGATTCTCTAACGCTTTGCTTCCTCTTCTTCCCCTGAGGACTAGCAGAAGTAAGGGTTGGTGTCCTATGGGCTCTAGGTGTTGACCTATGCGTTCCTTAGGTAGAAATAACCGGATGCGGTTGATTCATTAGAATGACTATATTAACAAACACCGTCCCATACTCTTTGTAATCATCAGTGGCACGGATCTCCTCGGTCAGAAATTCATCCGGAATCAGCATCCTTCGAACTAACACATTCCTAGTTGTATACACACTCACCAATGGAATATCATCCTTAATGGACTGATAATCCTCATCAATCCTTTGAGAAATGTTTGAAAATTTCTTTATCAAATCTGCAATTATGAGTTTAGTGAAGCGATGGCACTGAATGACATCCTTCTTCTGAGATACACAATTCATGAAATCCCACCAAAGAAGAGCAGCATAATCAACATTTATACGGTTGACCATAGCATGAAACAACTAAAGAATGTTGATCTTTGTCTCATCATGTCCTAAGCAGCGATTGAACATCTTGAACATTGTTTGCCATGGTTGAGCTAAATTCTTCTTGTAGAAAGCGCTCACTTTATCAACCACGCCTTGATAGCCATCCATGTTCATAAAAGATCCAATAATCTCTATGTTAACTGGTGCGACAAATGATTTTTCTGGAGTTTCCACTAGCAGATTAAGAGTATCTCATAACATATCCACAGTGTAAACTATCTCTTGACTATATAGCTTGAAGATGATAGTGTCCTCTGTATCAGGCATCTTGATCACTGTCTTCCAGAATTGTTGTAAGTACACAGCTGGAACATCTGCAGTTGCTGTCAGAGCATAACTCAATGGATGATCAAATAGAATTTTCCCAACAATCTTGCATTCAGGAAAACATGGAATACTTTGAAGCACATCATAATTATTACATCTCCTGATGCCTTGGAATTTGGGAACAAGTTGAGCAGTTAGACTGATTTGTTGAGCCACGTGGAAAATTGTATGATGACATAAAGTGATTAGTGAAATGAGAAAAGTTTATGTAATTCAAATTTATATAAAAAATTTGTCTCTTTCCATTCTGTCTATTTTTATATGCTCTAGCAATTCATTTTGAGCATATTCTGATCATTTTCTTTCTCATGTGTCAATTCTTGCTTTTTTAGGCACATGTCATACGCTTTATTCGTCTTTTTCTTTTAATCTCATTTTATATGCTCTGGCATTTCTTTTTTGAGCATACTTTGGTTTGCTTTTTCGCGTATGTATTTTATCTCTCTTTCTATTTTTGAGTTTCCTCACCAAAAAGCATTTGTGAAATGATACTTTTTCAAGAATAATAAAGATATACTCTTATTTTGAAAGTACCAATTTGGCAAAAAAAACACAAATTTGTGACAGTCAATTTAGGAAATCTAAGAGTATAACTTTATATTCTAAAAAAAAACATTTTAGTTAAAAGAGTACCACTTTCTGACATAAGAACACAGCTTTTGGATTGAAACTAAGATGATTTTCTCAAAATTACAATTTTTTCTAAAGATGTTTTAAAACTATGATTATATAACCAAACTAATGTAACAATAATTAGATGGTCACTAAGCCACTCACTCCTTATTCTGTTCAATGCAGAAAACGGTCGAAACCGGACATGAGTTAGACCATTTACCCAACGGAGTACAATAGATAGTCATAAATTATTTTGAACTCGTTTTTGAAACAATCTTTTCAAAACTTTTAAATTTGTCTTTGTTGAGACATGAGAATTTATGATAACAGACAGTTGAATCTCCATGTTAATTTGTTTTTCTCAAATCTTTTGAATAATTGATCAATGAATTGAAAATTTTAGCTATGCAAAACATATTCTTATATAAGTTATTTGGATGGTCAGTAGATTGCTCAATCCTCATCATGTTAATTTCAGGAAACGGTCGTAACCGTACACAATCTTCACCATTTGACCCATTTATCAATATACAAACATGATTTTGTAACTAAATTTATCTTTGGTTTTTGTAAAATGCCATTTTGTTTAGCAATTGAGCTCTTATTGAACATTTATACAAATTAAGCCCAGTGGGTTTGTTTTTTGAAACCCAAACTTAAAAAAACCCAAGTTTCCTTACGAAACCCATTTGTTTTGGCCCAATAACCTTTTACGAAACCAGTTTTGTTTTGGCCCAATAACCTTTTACGAAACAAGTTATGGCCCAAACCTTTACGAAACCTTTCAAGATTACGAAACCTCTTGATCTCAGTTCACAAATGATTTTTCCAGTGATCAATCCATTCTGTTCTCGTCCTAAGACACTTTATAGTATTTTGCCATAATTAATTTCTCAGTTTACACACTTTTAATATTTACGAAACCCTGGTTCTATACGAAACATATTAAACAATTAATTAAAGCTGTTAATCACAAAAGGAATCGAAAAAAGATCATGTTTCTTATGTTTGATAAGCATTAGAAACTGTCAAAACGATTTGGATCGTTGTTTTCTTTGTTACGAAAGCTCAAAGATCAGAGAATTCACGAAAGTTCTTTATCAGTTATGAAAGTGATAAACTTTCATAAAAATCCATGTGGTTTTTATACTTCCAAAAACCATTTTGCATTTTTGTCATTTTTAGTCCCTGTACTTTCTTTCGTACACAATTTTTAGCCCATACGAAACTATTTTTGCATTTTAACACTTTTAATCCTTCTACTTACTTTAGTAAGCATTAATAGCCCGTACGAAACTTATTTTCATTTTAACACATTTAGTCCTTCTACTTACTTTTGTAAGTATTAATTCTTATAAATTCATAACTCCCCCTTGGAGTTAGACTTATTTTTCACAAAAACCTTTTGATTTTTTTTACTTAAGATCCTGTTACTTACCATAAAAAATTTATAACTCCCCCTTGAACAAATATCCATTTGAGGTTTTTCTTTTTGATTAAAACCTTTGTTCAAAAGAAGTTATTTTTGCTTTTGAGAACATATTTTTTATTTTCTGATGATGAAGTGACAAAAAAAATTATAACTCCCCTCAATAAGATATCTAATTAATGAACTTATCGAAAGATAGTTAATTTTGCAGTTTTGAACATTCTTGAGAAGAATTTTGAAAAATCAAGAATTTCATAACCCTTTCTCGAATAAATGTTTAATTAAAGAACATATTCAAGAGATTGCTACTTCTTGCTATTTTTCACACTTTTAATTTTCAAAAATTGTTGATTTAGAAAGATATATTTGAAGAAATCAACTTTTTGTAAATGGATTATGATTACAAAACACAAATTTTAGCAGTGAAAGATCATTGTCAGAATGATTTTCTCCCCTTCAGTTCATGATATATTCTTGCTTTTAAGGAATCATTTTTTGTGAAAACCAATACCATGACACTGATTGAAACGGAGAAGATATGTGTTTGTATCATTTAAATTATATTTTTTGGTTTTTTATATTTTTTATATTTTTATTTGTTTTTCTTGTTTTGAAAAATAATAAAAAAAAATTTGTGTTTTTGATTGTTCCAATTTTGTATTTTGTTTTTGAAATTTATTTACAAAAGTTTTGATGTATGATCTTTCATCCAAGAAGATAACTTTGCCAGACGATCCAACTTAGTTGGAGTCATACATCTCATACCAATCCTGTGAACTAAATACTCAAACATTTCTCTTGGAAGGGCTTTAGTGAATAGATCAGCAAGTTGACATTCAGTCTCGAAAAAGTAAAGTTCAATGGTACCTTTTCAACATGCTCTTTGATAAAGTGATACCGGATGTTAATGTGTTTTGTACGTGAATGTTGTACCGGATTGGAAGATATGGCAATTGCACTCTTTGAGTCACAATACATTGGAATCTTGGTGTACCGAAATCCATAATCTAGCAGTTGCGTCCTCATCCAAATGACTTGAGCACAACATGCAGATAGAGATACGTACTCAGCTTTCGCAGTTGACATTGCTATACAATCTTGCTTCTTAGACGACCAAATGACTAGATTGTCTCCTAGAAATTGAATATCTCCAGATGTGCTTTTGCAATTATCATTATACCATGCTTGGTCTGCATCTGAATAGGAAATTAGCTCAAACCCGAAGTCTTTCGAGTACCATAGACCCATGTTAATGGTTTGTCTAAGATATCAAAAGATCCGTTTAACCTCTTTGAGGTGTTTTTCAGTTGGGCGTTCCACGTAGGCAATGTCTGGTCGACTAGCAGCGAGATACATAAGTCCCTCAATCATACTACGATATTTAGTTTGATCAACTTGGGTACCATGTAAGTCTGCATCTAGTTTGGACCTAGCCATTTGTGTGCTAATGGTATCATATTTTTCCATCCCATATTTCTTAAGAAGATCCATAGTATATCCTGATTGACAATAAAGATTCCGCGGGGTGATTGATGAACTTGAAGTCCGAGAAAGAACTTCATTTCACCAATCATTTATGTTAGCCTCAAAAATATTGAGTCGAACATGAAGTTCGTTCATTAGGAAAATTAAGTCTCGGTCATTTATTTAATATACGTTGTAATAGGCTAGAAGGGTAAAAGGGCTCGTGAACATTAATCTAATATTGTATGCGTCTTGGGCTAAAGTCCAGAGTTATCCCGAGCCCGACCCAAGTTAACATTAAACCCGGCCCATGGCAAAAGCCCATCCGGCCATAAGGGTATATAAATACCCCTCTCCATGTGTGGAGAGGGTGTTGGTCTCATTTGTATTTTGTGCAAGTAAATCAACCATCTCATTTTCTCTTTACTTTCTCTCTCTAAAATTGGTTCATTATATTCTCATCTTATTTTCTTGTTCAAATGGTGAAGTGAAGGTGATTACGGGTTCCGACATTTGGTATCAAAAGCCTCGGGTGGGTTTAGTGGTCTAGTTGTGGTCGTGCTTATTAGGACAGCTTATTTGTGGCTTATTATTTTGGTATATTTTTTTTCTATTTTCTCTTATTAAGATTTTTTTTCTTATTATCAAACATAAGGTTTAAACATTTAATTCCAAAAGAGAGTGACTTGTATTTTTTCGTTTGGGCTTAGTGATGAAACTTTTATCTTGGGCTACAAACAGTGACATTCTTTGTTTTTAAGTAATAAATTTTTCTAACTTCTTTGGTTATTTTACTCTGTTGATTTTTTTTCTTATTCGTTTGTTTTTTCATAAGCACGTAGCTTATCTTCTTTGTTTTGGTGTCTTTTACGTGTTACAAACTACAAAGCTTCACACTTGCTCTCCAAGAAACGTAACCTGCTCGTTTCTACATCTTATTCTCAAGTTTTTTATAATTTTAGGTTTGTGCTTATTTTGCTCTATTATTTTCGTGGCTTATAAGTGCGGGGAAAAAAAGAGCTTTTCAAAAGCTTTTTGGAGCTTATTTCTACCCTATTGTGTACAAGGCTTCGTGGCTTATTTATTGTAAAAGAGATGAATTTTCGAGATTATTTGGCTTTATTATTTTTCGCGTGGTTATTAAACTTGTGGCTTATTGCTTATCCTTTGTGGTCCACATTGAGACAAGCAAGCAAGACGGTCTGTTTTTTTTGTGTGGTAAAGAGATTAAAAAAAAACAAGGACGGACAGTCTAGTACCGTTTTTGGCTGTATTGGGCGGACTATACTGGTTTTTTTTTTTTGTAGGACGATTATTACCATTCTTGTAAAACAGGGCGATGTTTTACATCTGAGTAACAGTGCGAACTATGTACGCGTTTGTGTGTAGGCGAAACACTATAGTTTGACTAGTCGAGTTATACAAAAAACGTAGCGAGTTATACGTAGTGATTAGGACGCTTTATACAACACGAAAAACGATCAAGCGCAAGTTATACATAAGCTCTTAACAAGGAAAAAAAAACGTGTTCGTTCATGTAGTTTCGGGTTTTACGGTTTCGTGTGACGTTCAACGAGGGACTTAGACTTATACCATCGTGATCGTGGACATCTTTTCGATAAAAACGTGACCCCCCCAACTCCCATGGTATATTCGGATTTTTTCCGTCGATACCGTACGGAGTCCGCGATCAAAGATATTGGCGATCGTTAAATTTTTTACTAGTTGAAAAAATGAAGAAGATGAAATTACGGGTGTTATCTTTTAGTATTTTTATTATAGTTTAAATTTTTATTTTTTCACTTCAAACTTTAGATTTCAAAAGAATTTTACTTTTAGCTTTGTGTTTATAAACTCTTTCTCACTCTTAACTTTCTTTTTTCAAAAAAACGGGGTTTTATTTATAATTTTTTTGTTTTCTTTTTAATTTTTTTTATTTTTTTTTTATTTTTTTTTTAAATATAGTCGTAAGAACCTTTCATCATTCAGTCCTTAACGGTAAATTTTTTCAAGATAGTCCTGTTGATAATCAATCACTAAACAAAAGTCAAGTACTTCAATCCTTACAACACGATTTTACCAACAACAATTAATCATTGTTTCATGGTTTCTTCTTATTTTGTAAAATCCCAGCGATGATTCATTATTTTCTCGGTGTGTTTAAACTCATAGATTTGTAAAATCCCCGTGAACGTTAATTGATTTCAATCAACAACAACATCACTTTACTATAAGATTCCTACAAATTCATTTTCACTTCACAATTCACGGTTAAAATGGAATCGAAAGATACTTTCTCTTTCGTTGTTCTAATTCGGATATGAACAACCAAATGCAACAAAATCAAAGACAAAGCAAAAGAAAGTTGCATGGTATCTTTTCGACGACTTCACATTCACACCTCAAGCTTCTTTCAAACATCGAATTAAAGGAACTCGAATCCGAGTCACTATGTGTAGAGAGTTTATTTTTTTAGTGTGGATTCAATAGCGCATTTGCGGCACTCTTTGGTCAAAAATGTTGAGATTTTACAGGCAAATGTTCCTAACATGGATCACTAAAAAAATCAACTTGACAATGAAGAATTTTAAGAGATTGGATCTATGGTTGGGCTTTTAAAGTACCTCGAGGACACAGTTTCAGATGTTCATCAAGTCACGGATTTATTTGGATGATGAATATGTTGTAATGACACGCAACTACTTTTTACAATACACTCAACTCGATATTCTAGAATTCCGTGATACACTGATCCAACATATGGAATCTGTTAAGAAGTCAATTGGTGAAAGAGCACAGCATAAACGAGAGTACGACAGTTGGGTGAATGAAAGACAGATGCTGACAACAAAAGACAAGGTTGATACGAGTAAAGCATTGGATGCTAGTTTGGTTGACACAGAAAGCAATGGGACAGAATCAAAAGAGCAAGATACAAGCAGCAGATAAGGGAATGATGCACATGCTGATGATGCAGATATCAGACCCATATATGATGAAGAGCCAATGGCTGAGGTACAAAAGACTGCTGAAATCAATGTCTTTGCTACAAGACAACCGAATACTGAGCAACCTGAATTCAATAATGAAGGAGAGGTTGACCAGAATGTTGAACAATGTCATGACACATGTCCTTTGCCTGCTAAATTAACTGATAACCAAACAACTGAACTTTTAAATCAATCTCTAAAGTCTGAAAATATTTGTCTCAAAAAGATCGTTGCCCAATTTCAAAAAGATTTTCAAGAATGGAAGCACATTGTGTTAATCTTGAACTTAAATATCAAAATCAAGTTTTAAAAGAAGGGCAACATGGTCAATTTTTGAAAATAAAAAGTAATGAAGCCAAGGTTAAACATGACATAGATGTAATTGAAACAATAAACTTCGAATTGGAATATAAAAGGGCTAAATTACTTAAGGAAAATGAGACTTTGAAAAGGCATTACAAAGAATTGTCTGATTCTATCAAGACAATGAGAGCTAAGACTATAGAACACACAACTTCTTTGATTGCTCAAAATGTTGAGTTCAAAGCTCAACTTCAGGAAAAAGGATTTGCAATTGCAGCATTAAAAATGAGTTAAGAAAATTAACAGGAAATAGTGTGAATACTAAGTTTGTAAAATCATCAATCTTAAGGAAACCGGTCTTACAACCACATAGAAACCAATCAGTTGTTAGACAATCGACTGCGTTAAAGTCTGAACGACCTAGAATTTCAAAACCACAGTTTGCCTCCCAAGTTGATGTCAATAACGATTTGTCAAAACCAGTCACTACACATTATTTGCCTAATGAAAGAGAATCTGCTGTTGCAAAACCTCATCACATGATTGCACCTGGCACATCTAGGTATAGTGTAACACCCCTAAATTGGGTCGCAGCGGAATAAGGGTCCGGGGCATGTCACATCTTAGATCAATAACACAAGATATATATAGAACGACCATTAAAAGTCGTTTAAAACTGATACATTGGATTTAACAAACATTTGTTACAAAAGCCCGAAGCTTAACTTATTCCTTGTCCATATTACAAAGATACTAGTTCATAATACATGATTCCCAAAATATAATGCAACCATATCTTTAAGCATGTCATCCCAAAATACAAAATCACCAATGTATCGCTTGCACCTTGTGCTTACTGACCTCCTGAAAAACATTGCTTTAAAACGTCAACAATAATGTTGGTGAATTCATAGGTTTAATAAATCGTATAAGGTTGGACCACAAGATTTCCCCAAGTATATGATAATGCAGGAGATGCAAAACATCACATAATTGTAATTACGTTGCTCTAAGCTCATGACACTGAAGCTTGACATAAATAAATGGCAATATATAATTGCCCACATTGCCCGTATTGATGTTCTAACCCGCAACATCCCTAATCCGACATGGTATACGTTCGTTTGCCTAGTGATAGCTAATCACCCGAACGGGGATGTCAAACCCAATAGATCTATTTATAACATTCGCGCTTACTGAGACCAATCCAATTGGTTATACCATAATTAACAGTTCATGATAATGGGCTCATTGGGTTATCGCTACTTAGGCAACACGTAATCAATATAAAATATTATCCACTTGTGTCCAGTTATAAAACAAATGCATGTTTTCCACCCCAAAACTTATAAAACAAAACCATGTAAAACGTGGGGCTATGAACTCACCTTGAGTTACTGATAATCCAAATATCACAGATAATGCGTCACGTAAATGATCGAATGCAACCTAATCCAATATAGGTCGTATAAGTACTAATCACATTGATTAACTAATATCATATACAAGTCTATGTAGCTACATCACCATCTATTTGTAATTTAAAAATCGTTGTTATAGAGTGAAAACGTTTATAATTATCGTTTTAGTAAAACTAGCATAACTTTCCCGTTTTAAACCCGTTTCTCGCGTTTCTTACGTCCACGTCTTCGTATTAAGATGATATATAAAAATATTACATTTTTATATTTTATAACCTTCTGATGAACAGTACTTTTACTGTTTATGACGTTTTATAAATTTACTTTTATAAATTTAATTGTCGTAACACCCGTAAATGCAATAACTTATTCGTTTTAATCCCGATTTTAGCGATTCCTTCGACCACGTCTTCGTTATCAAAATTATCACATTTTTATAAAGTGGGGTCTGCTGATGAACAGTAATTTTTACTGTTCATAGTTTATAAAATTTCTTTTATAAACTCGAATTATCGTAAACGTCGTATTTTATTCGTTTTAGCTCCGTTTTTAGTAATTCTTTCGAGCACGTTCTCGTAATTGAAAGTTCTATTTATTTATGAAGTTTACAAAAATTAATGTTTCTGTCATGAACAGTAACTTTTTATAAAAATAGTTTTATAAAAGTATTTTTATACATTTTAAGTATATAAACTCGCGTAATTCATAACTTCTTCGTTTTTAATCGAAAAATTACGTTTCTTATTGTTTTGGAATCCTAAAAATATGTATAATCTGTTAAAAATACCAAACTTTCTGTTTTGTATAATTTTTATAAATTGTTTTATAAAAATTCTTTTATAAAACCGTTTATTTATCGTATAACTTGTTTTTACCGTATCTTTTTCGTTATTAATCCGTTTTTCGAGTTTCTTACCTTTTTGGAATCGTCATGAGTCGTATTATTTTTCTAAAAGGTCAAACCTACTGATTTAAATTCGAAATCCAAGCAGCCCTTTTAATATCAATATGTATACTTTTATATAAAGCTTATTTTATGTACTTTTTAATCTTGCAACTTACTACAAGTCTTTTATACCATATATATTATATGTGTTACATATAATAAAGTCCATTAGTCCATTCATTGTCCTCACAAGTCCATGGTAACAAGATTAACAAGCTTACAAAGTTATTTATACACTTTTACTTGTAGCTTTTTAAGTAAAACAATAAAAACCCTAATCTTGCATTAACACTTTTTAAGCTTAACCAAGATTGTAAAACACTTATGTATCCATTTATAACCTCATAATATCATCCATATAACATGTGTATAAGTTCACAAAATCATGTTTACAAGAAAAATCCACTTTTACAAGTTAAACATGTCCTAAATGATGATTTTGCTACATAGAACATCATATACATATAAACTCATGAAATGAAAAGATAAAGGTTTTTAGATAACCTTATGATGAACAATGATGATGAGAAATATGTGCTAAACCCTTGTTTAGACTTTAAACCCAAGCTTGCAAGAATGAAACCCTAATTATTCCAAGGAAACCCTAATCTTGTAAATACTTGCTTACACCTTGCAAATGCTTAACCAATACTTTAAAACACCTTAGTATGTCTTAGGAATAATGTGTGAATGCTTGTATAAGTGGTAAAATAATTTGTATGGATTGTTTGTGTTGGGGATTTTGAGCCGTGGGCTTATACAAGCATAAAGGGAGAGTTTTTGTTGATTTTTGCTAAGGAAATGGATATGTGTTCTTATCTCTTGCAATGTATAAGTAATATACATGTAGGACTAGTCAAGGAGACACCAAGAGGGTCTTAAGGGAGTCTTAGTCTTGGTCTTTGGTCAAGGTTTGAAGAAATTGGATAGATGTTCCCTAATAGTTGAGGTTATCCCATGAAAACAAGGAAGGATGTTTTCTTATGATATTTTCTTGCATCCTCATGACCATATCCGGCCCTATATGCATATACATGATATATTTTTGTGATTTTTATGTATTGGGTATAAAAGTGGGTATTTGTTGAAGCGTAGAAAAGTTTTGGTGGTTCCGGGTATGCCTAAATGCAATTTATCGCGAAACGTAAACACTTTACGCAACCAATAAAAATAAAATGAACAAAGTTAATAATTATCATCAAAATAATTACTTAACACTTGCTTGATGTAAACATTTAATTGTTTGATGCCCGTTTACATTGAACGCTAATTTTTAGCGTACGCGATTTAACTTAACGTTTACGATTTAAAGCAAACGCGTACAATACAAAAGATACATTGTGGATTTATTGACGACGTCAATGACCCTAAAACACGGGGTGTTATAGTCTCCCCCCGTTAAGTGAGCCTTGTCCTCAAGGCTTAAGACGTGGCACTTGATGACGGTGCGGTCTTTGTGAAGAGATGTGGGTATTTCTTCCGGAATTGATCCTTGCGTTCCCATTTATAGACTTCCCCATTAAATGAGCCTTGTCTCTCAGGCATACGATTCGGCACTGGAGGCGGTGCGGTCTTGGTGAAGAGATGCGGGTATTTCTTCTTGAATTGGTCTTCACGTTCCCACGTGAACTCAGGACCTCTCTTGGAGTTCCATCTTACCATGACAATTAGGACACGGCTATGCCTCAACTGTTTGACCTCTCGATCCATGATCTCGACCGGTTCCTCGACAAACTGAAGCTTGTCATCAACGTGTAGTCCATCCAATGACACAGTTAATGGATCATTAAATAACACCATCTCATATTGGATACATGAAAAGTGTGTGTGAACCCTGCTCAGCCTCTTGCAAGCTAAATCTTGTTCAGACGGCTCTAACTTTTTCAAACACCTTGAAAGGTCCGACATATCTAGGGTTTAACTTCCCTCGTTTGCCAAAACGTACGACCCATTTCCAAGGCGAAACCTTTAGCATAACTTTATCCCCAACTTGAAAATCCATCGTCTTACGCTTCTTATCGGCATAACTCTTTTGTCG
Organism: Tanacetum coccineum; assembly: GCA_026074375.1. Classification (NCBI taxonomy): domain Eukaryota; kingdom Viridiplantae; phylum Streptophyta; class Magnoliopsida; order Asterales; family Asteraceae; genus Tanacetum; species Tanacetum coccineum. Next base: position 8,418 of record BQNB010107825.1, on the reverse strand, counting down.
ATCGCGAGCGGTTTGCATTCTCTGCTTTATTTGAATAATCTTCTCGGTCGTCTCTCGAACTAAATCTGGACCGGTAAGCTGCACTTGCCCAACCTCGGCCCAAAAAATAGGTGAACGACACTTTCAACCATAAAGCGCTTCAAAAGGTGCAGCCTTTATGCTAGCGTGATAACTGTTGTTGAACGAGAACTCGACTAAGGACAAATGGTCAACCCAACCCTTTCCAAAGTCGATCACGCATGCACGTAACATATCCTTGAGAGTTTGAATGGCCCTCTCGTTTTTCTTGTTGGGTTCTGGATGGTATGTCATACTCATGTCCAAGCTAGTACCCAAAGCCTTCTGGAGTGACTTCCAGAAATTTGATGCGAACCTAGGATCACGATCGCAAATGATTGAGACTGGGATTCCATGTCTTGCGACCACTTCCTTTAGGTACATTTTTGCCAGTTTCTCTAGGGGATCAGTTTCCCTCATCGGTAGAAAGATTACAGACTTAGTGAGTCGGTCAACAATCACCCAAATGGTATCGTAGCCTTACGACGACTTTGGAAGCTTCGTAACAAAATCCATGGTGATATTATCCCACTTCCATTGAGGTATATTGGGTTGTACCAACAATCCTGATGGCCTTTGGTGTTCGACCTTGACCTTAGCACATGTCAAACACTTGCTAACATAGGTGGCGATGTCAGCCTTCATATTAGGCTACCAATATAGCTTATTCATATCCTGGTACATCTTATCAGAACCCGGATGAATAGAGTATTTTGACTTGTGGGACTCGTGCATAATCACAGTCCTCAAGTCGCCATAACATGGTAACCAACTCCTGCCATTGAAGCATAGAGTTCCATCCGCTCGTGGTTCTAACTTTTCCGTTCTGAATTTCTCCGGATCTTTAGAATTTTCAACCAACATACCTCCAACATCTTCGTTCTCTCTTGAGGTTCTTTGGCTTCCGAGCTTCAGTCTGAGCATTCAGAATTTGTTTAGGAAGATCCAAGCCAATGGTCATCGAAAGGCTTCGAACTCTTAATGGTTGACTCTTTCTTCCAGCTCAGAGCATCAACAACAACGTTTGCCTTTCCCGGGTGATAACGAATCTCACAATCGTAATCACTAAGCAACTCCAACCAACGACGCTGCCTCATGTTCAACTCTTTCTGATTAAGAATGTGTTGTAGACTCTTATGATCAGTGAACACCGTGCACTTGGTTCCATACAGGTAGTGCCTCCAAATCTTGAGAGCGAACACTACTGCTCTAAGTTCCAAATCATGCGTTGTATAGTTTTTCTCATGGATCTTCGGTTGGCGTGATGCATAAGCAATCACCTTCTCCCTCTGCATCAACATAGTGCCCAAACCCTTCTTTGAAGCATCGCAGTATGCGATAAAATCTTCACTTCCCTCAGGTAAGGCCAGGATTGGTGCACTGCACAACTTCTGCTTCAACAGTTGAAAAGCTGCTTCTTGTTTATCACCCCAAACAAACTTGACCTTCTTCTGAGTAAGCTTGGTCATTGGTTTTGCGATCTTCGAAAACCCTTCGATAAATCTTCGATAATACCCAGCAAGACCTAAAAATTGACGAATCTTCGTTGGTGACTTAGGAGATGCCCAATCTTTAATGGATTCGATCTTGGCAGGATCCACGTGAATGCCTTTACTATCAATCACGTAACCTAGGAACTGTACTTTAGGAATCCAAAAATCACACTTGGAAAACTTGGCATACAACTCCTCCTTCTTAAGCAACTCTAAGATTAGCTTAAGGTGCTCTTCGTGATCTTGCTTGTTCTTTGAATATATCAGAATATCGTCAATGAAGACAATTATGAGTTTATCCAGATATGGTTTGCACACCCGATTCATAAGGTCCATGAATACGGCAGGTGCGTTCGTCAAACCAAATGGCATAACTTGAAATTCATAATGGCCGTAACGAGTTCTGAAAGCGGTCTTTGGAATGTCTTCTTCTCGAACCCTCAGTTGGTGATAACCTGACCTTAGGTCGATCTTCGAGTAGACACTCAATCCTTGAAGCTGATCAAATAGATCGTCAGTTCTTGGAAGTGGATAACGGTTCTTCACCGTTAGTTTATTCAATTCCTGGTAATCAATGCACATCCGGAATGATCCGTCTTTCTTCTTGACAAACAAGACCGGAGCTCCCCAGGGTGAGGAACTGGGTCTTATAAAGCCTTTGTCAGATAACTCTTGCAGTTGCTCTGACAACTCTTTCATTTCAGAAGGCGCCAATCGATAAGGTGCCCGTGCTACAGGTGCAGCACCAGGTACCAAATCAATTTGAAACTCCACTTGTCGAGTTGGAGGAAGACCCGACAAGTCCTCAGGAAATACATCGGGAAAATCTCGGACAATGGGTACATCCTCAAGTCGCTTCTCCTCCGACTTGTCTTCCGCCTTTTTCATAGTAACATGTGCCAAAAAGATAGGACATCCTTTTAGCAAATATTTCTGAGTTTTGGTGCACGAGATGATGTTTAATCGTGTCTCATTTCCCCGGTTACTCCCGTCACCATGAACGATTAGAGTTTCATTTCCCTAGGGGATGCGAACAATCTTCTCGGCATACACAATGATTTCTTGGTACATCGCCAACCAATCCATACCAATTATAGCATCGAAGCTACCAAGTTCTACGGGCATTAAATTTATGTTGAATGGGTGGTTCCGGAGATTTAATGTACATCATAATAGTGATCCAAGGTAGATGGTGTGATATCAATTTGGGAACTAAATGTAGTGGACACAAAACTCCTATCGGCACCAGTATCAAATAAGATAGAAGCATAGCGGTTGTTGAGAAGGAACGTACCCGTCACGACATTGGAATCTGGGTTTGTCCCCGCATGCCCTACCGCATACACCTTCGCTGGAGCATTGGCATTTCTAACCTGATTACCACGGTTGTTGTTGTTGTTCTTTAGCTTCAGACAGTTCGGCTTGAAGTGTCCCCGAACTTCACACTCGAAGCAAGTTAGGCCTTGACCTGTCCATTCTCTTTGGTACTACCCGAATTAACACATGTAGAACTTCTACAATTACGACCCAAGTGACAAAATTTCTGTTGGCACTTGAGCATTTAGGAGCAATGGACATTATGGTTGTAATTGCACTTGGGACATAGAGGTTTAGATCCTCCATACTGTTTCTTATCACCAGATCCCGCAGTGTAGGCTCTGCCAGTATTCTGCCTTTTGTTATGTTGTGGATGGTTCTGGTTGTTCTTGGAAGTGTCATCAAACTTCCGCTTGTTTTCAGCCTGCCTTTCAGCGATAGTGTTGATTTTCTTATCCATCAGTTCGGATGCCATTTCAGTAGCCTCCTGCATGGTTTTTGGTTTCGATGCCACAACACTTCCCTGAATCATGTCGGGCAACCTACGACAACCTTTCACAAACCTTGTCCGATTCTTCAGGAAACATTCTAACACACAGTAGTGCTAGTTCTTGGAATCGTTGATTGTACCCTGTCACATCGGTACCTTTCACTTTCAAATTCCATAACTCAACCTCGAGCTTCTTCATCTCGTTCCTCGGACAGTACTTGTCAGTCATTTTCTTTCTCAGATCTGTCCAAGTCATTGCATACGCAACATCCTGACCAACAATCCTAACGTGGGAGTTCCACCACGTCAAAGCACCTGCGAGAAGAGTACAAGTGGAAAACTATAATACCACCATTCTATATATACATGGAAAACATACACGATTTCTTGATACAAGAAATGAAAATTACAAATCCTACTATCGTGCTAGGTGGGTATAAAACCCATAATACTTAGCCGGCTAACAAAAGATAGCTACGAATACAACATAAACCTAGAGCCCTACTAGCTGGGAGTCACCCGTAATACTTAGTAGGCTATGTACAAAACAACTAGTCATAACCTGATCTATGAACTACTACCAGCCTCCCCCGGTGCAACCGGCTGTGCTGGACCTCCAGAGGGTCCCTGCTGTCCCTGTAGTGCTGTCATCTGTCCTTATAAAGTGGTCACTTGTCCCTGTAGTGACTGCATTAATGTCAAAGTCTGCACAAGCTGCTCTTATCTAGTACGGTCAGCTGTCCGTAATGCTGCAATCTCTGTCTGCCTCCTGTGGTCTGCTTGTAGCATCTCTGAAGTCACAGTCTGACTCCTACTGTCAGCTGCCTGCAATAGTGAAATCACTGCCTGCTGACTTATCACTACAGAGCGTAATGTCATAATCTCTGAACGTGCCATGTAGCTAACCTCCATGGAGCGTCCCCATGCCTCCCGGGAAACTAGAGCCTCCTGATCTAGTAATCGTACAGTCTTATAGTGGTACTTACTATCATCAACCAACGTCTTAATACTCTGATATATCTGATTCTTCCTATCCTAAGTATCCTCTATCATAGCATAGATGTCCTGCATGTCCTGCTCCTGAACTGCAGCAAGCTCGGTCACCCTAGTATTGACCCCTTCAAGGGTCATCAGTGCTACCTCCTCTACAGCCTCTCTCAGGTCTACCCAAACATCTCTAATCCCATAGCCGACCTCCTCGACTCTCTGTCATCTGATCTCGGTATCCATAGTACGACAAACCCATAGTCTGCCCTACGACCTCCAATCGGTCTAGCGGCAGTAGCAGCTGAACTCTCTCCAATCTCGTACCTAAGACCAAGATCAATACCTAACCTCTTTCGAGGTGGTAGTGTAATCTCGGGCCTGTCTGCCTTTCGGTCAGAAGATAGTAACTACAAAGGTGGTGATGAAGTAGGTAGTGGTAATGGATGAGAAGTGGATGGTGTCTCGGCTCTCAACCGGATCATAGCAGCTGATAGTGGAGTAAGTGGTGATGGTGGTGGAGTGGTTAAGGCAAGAAGTCGCTCGACCTCTTCCCTAGGAGGAAGTGATATGGATGGCTCATCCCGGATAGATATCCTGGCAGTCATACGGTGTACAGGTGGGACAGAGTCGGCCGGAGCTGGGTGCTCCTCCTCCTCCTCCTCATCCTCGTCCTCGTCCTCATCATCGGCATCATCTCCAGAAGGCTCCTCCTCCTCCTCATCATCATCATCCCTATCAGCAGGGTAATCAGCTGGATCCTCCTCGGGATCCTCATCGTCCTCCTCTGGCTCCTCCTCCGGATCAGACTCAGGAACATATCCTGGTGAATCTGCAATGGGTAAGGCAGCAGCAGGCAGTGGCTGCTCCTTGTCCGGGAGTATCTCATCCTCTAGTGGCATGTACTCAGGGTACATCGGCTTAGGAACAAAGTCCAGTGGGGGTGATGATTGCGGCTCCTCGGGGCCAGGTATGTAGTCAGGCGATGGTGGAGCCTGATAAGCAGCCACTATGTAAGCATATGGGTCCTCTGGCATAATGGGTGGTCCATCGACTCCTGGTGAACCAATGTCTGACCTATCCTCAAATGGACTGGACACTGCCGTGTAGGTGACCGTGGAATCTTCCGAATCTGACATAACTGTATCTGAAAATCCAAAATAACTTATATTAGTATTTAATATAAGACTCTTATAGTAATATACATTTATATCATAACATGTATATCAATCATGAATATCAATCATGCATGCATCTAGCCTAACCGACTAATGCACAAGTAGTGTATGTATGTATGTATGCATGTATGTCCCGTGAAAAACCCCTTTTGTATATAAGCAATGTTTGAAAACGGTTATAGTCCAGCAAAAACATTTTGACCTGGTTCTCTATAACCTTGGCTCTTGATACCAATCTGTAACACCCCCAAATTGGGTCGCAGCGGAATAAGGGTCCGGGGCGTGTCACATCTTAGATCAATAACACAAGATATATATAGAATGACCATTAAAAGTCGTTTAAAACTGATACATTAGATTTAGCAAACATTTGTTACAAAAAGCCCGAAGCTTAACTTGTTCATTATTCATATTACAAAGATACTAGTTCATAATACATGATTCCCAAAATATAATGCAACCATATCTTTAAGCATGTCATCCCAAAATACAAAATCACCAATGTATCGCTTGCACCTTGTGCTTACTGACCTCCTGAAAAACATTGCTTTAAAACGTCAACAATAATGTTGGTGAATTCATAGGTTTGATAAATCGTATAATGTTGGACCACAAGATTTCCCCAAGTATATGATAATGCAGGAGATGCAAAACATCACATAATTGTAATTACGTTGCCCTAAGCTCATGACACTGAAGCTCGACATAAATAAATAGCAATATAAAATTGCCCACATTGCCCGTATTGATGTTCTAACCCGCAACATCCCTAATCCGACATGGTATACGTTCGTTTGTCTAGTGATAGCTAATCACCCGAACGGGGATGTCAATCCCAAATAGATCTATTCATAACATTCGCGCTCACAATCCAGTAATTGACAGTTCATGATAATGGGCTCAACTTGGGTTATCGCTACTTAGGCAACACGTAATCATAGTATAAATATTATCCACTTGTGTCCAGTTATAAAACAAATGCATGTTTTCCACCCCAAAACTTATAAAACAAAACCATGTAAAACGTGGGGCTATGAACTCACCTTGAGTGAGCGATAATTAAGAATATCACCGAAAATGCGTCACGCAAATGATCGAATGCAACCTAAATTAATATAGGTCGTATAAGTACTAGGAATTTAATTAACTAATACCATGTATAAGTCTATGTAGCTACATCACCATCTAATTGTATTTGTTAAAACATATGTATAAAGTTAAAACATTTATAAATATCGTTTTAGTAAAACCGACATAACTTTCGCGTTTCAAGTCCGATTTGGATGTTTCTTACGCTCATGTTTTCGTAGTTGAAAGATATATCATAATTACACATTTTTATATTTTGAGCTCTTCTGATGAACAATAACTTTTACTGTTCATGGGTTTTATAAAATTCTTTTTATAAAACTATTCGTCGTAAACCCGAAAACGTCATATTTTATTCGTTATAGCTCCTTTTTTAGCGATTCTTTCGAGCACTTTCTCGTAACTGAAAGTTCTATTTATTTATGAGGTTTACAAAAGTAAATGTTTCTATCATGAACAGTAAAGTTTTATAAAATTATTTTTATAAAAGTATTATTATCGTAAACTTGTGAAATTCTTAACTCGTTCGTTATTAATTAAAAAATTACGATTCTTATCATTTTGGAATCCTAAAAATATGTACAATATGTGAAAAATACTAAACTTTCTGTTTTAGAAGTGTTTTATAACTTTCTTTTATAAAGTTTATTTTATAAAACCGGTATTAACGTAAATCGTGTTTTTATCGTATCTTTTTCGTTATTAATCCGTTTTTCGAGTTTCTTACCTTTTTGGAATCGTCAAGAGACGTATTATTTTTATAAAAGGTCAAACCCACTATTAGAAATTTGAAATCCAAACAGCCCTTTTATGTGCAATATGTATACTTTTATACAAAGCTTGTTTTATGTACTTTTTACTTTTGTAAATTTACCACAAGTATTTTATACCATAAATAGTATATGTGATACATATAATAATGTCCAATAGTCCATCCTTTGTCCTCATAAGTCCATGATAATAAGATTTACAAGATTAACAAATTATTTACACACTTTTACTTGTAGCTTTTTATGTAAATCCTTAAAAACCCTAATCTTGCATTAACACTTTTTAAGCTTAACCAAGATTGTAAAAAACTTATGTATCTATTTATAACCTAATAATATCACCCATATAACATGTGTATAAGTGTACAAATTCACAATCACAATTAAAAATACATTTTACATGTTAAAAAAAGTATCCTAATGGTGATTTTACTACATAAACATCATATACACATATAATCATGAAAATGAAAAGATAAAGGTTTTTAGATAACCTTATGATGAATGATGGTGATGAGATTTAAGTGCTAAACCCTTGTTTAGACTTTAAACCAAAGCTTGCAAATATGAAAACCCTAGATTAGATTAGAAACCCTAATCTTACTTTCTTTTTGATTAACCTCCCTAATCAACTAACCAAGCTTCCAAACCTTTTTGTATGACCTTAGATATGTTCCTAGTTACTTGTATAAGCGGTGAAATAAGTTGTGTGAAAATATTTTGGAAAGGGGTGTTTGGCCATGGCTTATTAAGAGAGGGGGGTAGGGAGAGCTTGCTTTGATTTTTGGTTAAGTGTTGCATGTATGTGCTATCTATGTGTTCCTTCAAGTATAATTGCATATATATGATCCAGATGGTCAAAAAGATGCAATAGTGGTCTTTGAGACACTTTGAGGGTCTTAAGGAAAAACAATGGTCAAATTGGAACATAATTGGTCTAGGTTTAATGACTAGAAGATGTACAAGGCCAACTTGTATAATTTGTGTGCTCTTTGTCCCCATATGTTGTTGTATGCCGTGGGATAGAAGGGGGGGGGGGA
>BQNB010107824.1:0-16653 GCA_026074375.1 Tanacetum coccineum | reverse complement strand
ATAGATCTAAAAAATACGGGGTGTAAGTGATTGGAGGTTGGTTGGTGTGGAACGTTAAATGTCTAAACTACCCCTCCGTCTTTTTTATTTATTTATTTATTTTTTTAAATAATAAAATCCTCTTTAATCTCCACCATTCCTTTTTTTTAGATGGATGGTTGAGATTAGTCCCCCAGTATCCAAGAAAAAGAAGGTTTCTAATATAACCTCCCTCATTTAATTATTTCTTTTCCCATTAATAAATACGTAACTTATGGAAAAAGCATGACTCGTTAATAAATTAACGTTCAGCCCATGAAACACATCCTAAAATTTGAAAAATACCCTCAACAGACCCTATGCCAAAGCTAACAAAACGCAGCAACGTTTTATAATTTTAGGAGCAACTTTCAATGTGTTTTTTGGTCAATATTCATGAATTTAAATATTAAATTTAACAAACATCAGTGTTTCTAAAACTTTAAAATAAAAATGCCCAATTGCATCGCCTCACATTGGTTTAATTTTGGGCTTTAAGAACCCATATTCGGATTTTTTTTACAAAGCCGATCCAAACATAGTAAACCGGACAACTAATCAATACCATTGCCATAAATTGACTCGACCATTGCTATTGGGACATAAAAACGTAGCTATATATGAAATCAATTAAATAATTGAACCAAGAATCATACCTAATTTGTGTTCTTATGCTAAACCCGGACCTTTACTGTAACGCCCCTCTACGAGAAGGAGGCCGCAACATCATAATCATGGTGTCATATCAAAGCACAATAAAGGCATACAAACCTACAAGCGGGAAACCGGAATCAAACATCGAACATCGGTCCCTTCATTGAAATAACTGTTACATAACTGAAAGAAAGTAATCTTATGTGGTAGCTCTATTCCTTAAGCTTAACCTTTTTGCCCAAATGCCCATCGCCATTGTACCTTGACCGTAAGAAACATGAAAAGAAATACGGCTGAGCATAATTGTCAGAGCTGAACGGTATAAAATGATACAGTTCAAGATTAGGTATAAATCATGTGTGATATAATTAAACATGAAGCAGAGGCAATATGAATCGTCAGTTGTCATGAGGAATCTGTAAGATAAAGTAATGATGTGAAATGAACATAGGAACAACATAATTAACTATGGTTAGACAGAGTCGTATGATGTTATCATTATGTTTTGTGGAGATATTGAAGGTACATCATGGGAAAACTGTGGAGCAAGCATAAACATGGGTAAATTGTGCTTTCGCCAGTGAACGACATTTTTGTAAATCATAAATGTCATGGGGAAAATATAGGAGTAAGTGTGTATCATGGGAATAATACATAAGAGTTATGAGGTAAGTGGGTAATATGTAAGTAGTCTGTGATATATGAGGTAAGAATATACATGAAAGTCATAATTGTCATGAGGGAAACTGAGGAAAATTACATCGTGAGAATAACTAAGTGTGATGAACATGTAAACATGATAATGTGGAGGTAAAAGATGTCATGAGGAATTGGAGTATGATCATGTAAAGGCATGTTGTTATGAGATGTAAAAGTATAATGGATATAATAGGTTGCAGTTATAATCATAATGAATATGGATTTGCCCCACGAGTAATCTTAATCATACTTACTATATACACGTGCATCATGCTATAAAGTAGAGGGGATGCCGCAAAATGTAGACTAGACGGAGGTGACCTCTTATATGAAGAAATGGGTGGAGGGATCAACTCCAATGTGATGGGATGTAGAGCGCACACAACAATAACCATAAAACTGTTTATAAACATTGGTTAAACTAGGATGCACCGCACATACGCCCCTGAATAATAATGGCCAAAACATGATAATATAAAGTGTAACATGAAATGGACGCCGCGTGATAATCACTCTCAACGCGAAAGAGTCATGACACAGTTTGCAGCTCATGTGTCATGGTCATGTACCTCCATGACAAGGTGGTTAAATCGTTGCTAAATCATGGTCATGCATTATTTATAGCTCGTTGGCAATGGGAAATAGGTCATGAGAAATGACAACTTGTATGAGAATCATGGTTTAACAAAGGGATGATAGTCATGGCATAGAAATGGGGGAAATAGCATAGCAGTTCTGGGGAGCATGAATCATGAAGAAATAAAAGTGTCCTTTCTGAAAAGGACAGAATATCGTTACCTGGACAATGAAGCAGTGAAGGATGAAATAGAAAGATATCACTCGTCTTTCACACGTGCTTGCTACATGATAAAGAGCTTGTTATTAATTACGTGTGCTTGATTTAAGTTTTCTTTCTATATATGAGTAAATACTTTCGATTTTTGGTAAACTTTCTTGATGGTATAGACTTGTGTATGTTTCTTGGATTGTTGTATTCCATGATTTGTATCTTGTGTTTACTTGGGTGTATTACTAAAGTATGTACTTTCGCTAGTAGTTTCCAAAAATAACAGGTTGTTTCTATAAATAGTAACTTTCTTAAAAATATAGCAGGTTGTTCCTAAGATTTGCATTTGTATGCGTACTTATAGTATATCACTAGATTTAGTTTAAATCATGTTTACTTAGTTTATTCATTTCATAGGGTATATTTAGTGATTTATTATAATTATGGAAATAAATGTTAGTTAGTTAGTGATTAAGTTACAATTTGGTAAATTAATTTTAAGAATTAAATGTTATTTAGTTCACTTAAGTTACATCAATTGGTATGTAATTAGAAGACTTAAATGTTTTTTATGTACACTTATGTTACCAATGGGTAATTTAATATTATAAGACTTTAAATGTCAACTTTATGATTATTTGGATGTTATGTAGAAATTAATTAACTTAACAGATATAATGGGTCATTGTTCTTATTATAAAACCTTTTAAGGGTATATACCTGTAATTAATAACTAATTAAAGGGTCTAGTAAGTGTCCTTCATTAAATTAGTTGGCTCAATTGATTGTCATTACTTGGGTTGTTTTTGTTTTTAAGAAATGGGTATTTGTTAACAACTTAGGTTGGAAAAAGACACTTAAAGTTTTTATATAAATTCTCGACGTCCAGTATATTATTAAAATACGCCCGGTCGTGATTCCTGACACATATGTTGCCCGAAAATCATTTAAGCCATAGGCCATAATATAAGCCGAATTATTTAAGCCATAATCCCCCCCACCCTTTTATTAAGGCCGAAAAATCATTTAATCAAATAAATTTGATTCATGGCATGGCTATATTTATATTATTTTAAACATCACCACCTTAACTTATATATTTCTTGTTTTATTCATGTAATCATATCATTTCATGTGATAATCTATTAAGGTTTCTTGGCCAATTAATCTGTGTATGAAACAACCACAAGAAAAGAAAATAAAGGTTTTTACAAATTCGTACCAATTAGGGGATAAATTCGAGGATTGAATTAGATGAAAAGACACAAGGTTCTCACGATACCATAAAATGATAATCTCGGCTCCTTCTTTCTCACTTGTGTGCCGCCGGCTTGTAGCAATTTTTTTTTTATGGGTTTCTTGTTTTTTAATTTCTTGTGAAGATTTTAAATGACGATAAAACCCTAGTTTCTATTGTAGTTATAATGTAGGGACCTTGGGGCTTGGGACTTTTTAAAAAAATTAAGCATTGGGCTCTTTTCTTTCATTGTGAAATAGCCGAAAATTTCATAAGTCAAATTTGAAATAGTATAGTTTGTATTTGTTTATGTCATATTTCGCGTGTTCGTGTTTATTCATGATTCGTAAATTTTTCATTTTAGTACGTTTGACTTGTCATGTTAATTAATCATTTATGTTTTCTCTTGTCGATTTCATTGCTTATTAGAATTTTTTTTTTTTTTTTTTATTTCATGGTATTTTCATGTGGGTTTTACATTTACTTTCATGCCAAAAATACACACATTATACGTCAAGATTTCCAAAAATTTATTTGGAGCTTTTATTTCTTACTGACTCTACATCTTAGTACTAAAAGAATTATATTACAGTATAGGCATAGTTTGTAACGTCATTTTCTTACACGTGCCTTTAGTCCTTAGACAAGTATGTACCATTTTCATTCTTTTTCTTTTCAATTTACAAGCCATGCCCTTGCATTATATAACAACAAGCAAAGGTACCGCGCGTTGCTGCGGGACGGGTTTTTTTCTGTTGCTGCGGGGCAGGGTTTTTTTTAATTGGTGTGGACACTTATTTTTTTTTAGTTTTTTCTTTTTTTAGCTTTTTCTTTCTTGTATTCGGCGTGTTTTTTTTATATTGTCTGCTTGTATTTTCCACGTTATTATACTCGCGTCATAAATGTTGACTAAGTAAAAAAGGGAAAAAAAAACAAATGGGTTGGCCCGAGGCGGGGCATAAATTTTTTTTAATAAATAAATAATTCCAAGTTTATTTATTGATTGTATAAATTTTGAACGTTGTGAATTAATACTATTATTATTTTTTCTTTTTTTCTATAAATGTATAATTAAGTTTGTGTGTAAATTGTAGATTTTAAATATAAAGGTTTAAGCATATACGTAAAGTATAACAAGGTTTTGCCGTAAACGCGAGGTAAAACGCAAAATGCTAAAGATACAAATTAGAATTCTTCGGGGTGTAAAATGAAAATATAAAACTACATAGGACACGTAGACGGATAAAAAAAATTCTTAAATACGGCTCAAGCTTAACCAGAAACGCATAAATTACTAGTCGGGTAAATAGTAAAAAGCAGAATTTTACTCTGAAGTAAAAAAATAGTAATAAAATATGGATTAAATATTGACTAGAAATTTACGAGGTATTACAGTCAACCCCCGTTAAGGAAATCTGGTCCCCCAGAGTTCAACGGGTGACATCTGCTGGCGAGGTAAAACGCAAAATGCTAAAGATACAAATTAGATTTCTTCGGTGTGTAAAATGAAAATATAAAACTACATAGGACACGTAGACGGATAAAAAAAATTCCTAAATACGGCTCAAGCTTAACCAGAAACGCATAAATTACTAGTCGGGTAAATAGTAAAAAGCCGAATTTTACTCTGAAGTAAAAAAATAGTAATAAAATATGGATTAAATATTGACTAAAAGTTTACGAGGTATTAAAGTCAACCCCCGTTAAGGAACTCTGGTCCTCCAGAGTTCAACGGGTGACATCTGCTGGCGAGGTGGTTGCGAAGAGATGAGGGTGCATGCTTCTGAATTGGTCTTCTCGCTCCCAAGTGAATTCAGGTCCTCGTCGAGGTTTCCAATGAACTTTGACGATAAGGATACGGCTCTGCTTTAGTTCTTTGACATCATGGTCTATAATCTCTGTAGGATCCTCGCTAAAGTGCAACTTGTTGTCAAGTCGAATTTCGTTTAGTGGAATGACAAGGTTTTTTTCATATAGCATTCCTTCGGGTTAAAGACGTAAAAGATGTGATGGGTTCCACTAAGTTCTTGCGGTAGCTCAGATTGGCATAACGCGTTTCTTCTAGTGACTATGCACGATGTAGTGTCTCAAATTCTTCAGGGCAAAGGCTAAAGCTCCTATCTTCATATTATACGATAAAACATGTTTGAGGGGTTTAATAAAACAATTAAGCTAGATAACAACTGAATATTGAATAAATAAGAGTTAAAGCATAAAATGTCTGCAATGTGCATGTAGGTACATATCAGTTGTTATGAAAATTCTTAATGAAATGATTGAATATTTATACTGATTAGAAGGTTAACGAAAATGAAGAATTAATAAGTTGTACCGATAATTAAAGAAACGTATATAAGTACATTACATATCAAGGCCAAAAAATGAATTTGTGTTCATAATCAATGCGAACGGAGGACTCAAATAAATTATTAATCTTCAAAGGAAGTGAGTGCCAATGCGAGTAGGGTATAATGAGCTTGATTTCAGGATTATGGAATCATATAAGAGAGATTAAATATTTTATGAACAAGGTAGCAAACAATCCCTAATCGATACAACGAAGGAATGATTAGATCATAAAAATATATAGTTATAATGTCGCGAGAGAAATAATTGAGAGTATACGAAGAAACAGTCTAAGATGTCGCGAACATGTAAAATATGAATATGTCAACGACTTAAGAGAGTATGCAAAAGAACATATGTACAAATGTAATAACGATCAAAAGAATAAATATATAGAGAATGATTCGCATAAACAAATTACGAATCAAGAAAGTATGAAGAATCATTTATACGAATAATCAAGCAAACAAGGAATCAATTGATCATATTAATAGTAGATAGAAGTAGGTGTCAAGAATATCAAAATATAGTAACGGTCAAAAGGAAATGAACGTAAAGAATTTTAAAAGACTATAGAGAGTCATTCGTGAAATTAACCGATGCAAACGAGAGAATTGATATAAATAGCTGAAAGAGGCACACATAAAAGAAGTGGTAAGGATGTTAAAATAGAATATGGGAAGTTAATTGTACAAACAATTAGCTATTAAAGAGAGTGGATATATATGTACTACAAAGCAACAATACATCAAGAGTTTTCAAAAAAGTGTTTTAAATAAAAGGTCATCATTAGCTATGATGGTCGACATTCTCTCTTCGGAGTAGGGGCTGCTGGTGGTGTTGTTCCCAAATGATATGCTATTCGAAAGACGTGACCTTCATTAGCGTGGTTTGTCTCAAGGGTCTTTATGCACGATTCGTTCTCGGCATCTCGGATATCGTTTCATTCTAGGTGAAAGAGCATGTCAGCCATAAGTTGGGCTACAAGTCGTTTGATAGCTGCTGAACTTTAGCAGTTGTCTTCTTGGTGGCATAATTCTCCAAAATTACTAGGAGAAACGAGAAAAAGAATAAGACGTTAACGAGTCGTGTTCCAAAATTAGGTGTTCCAAGGCGCCATATCCGAGGTGACAGGTTAATTGTCGTATTCCAATTAGCCGGCATGTTTTTATGCAGTGGGTTACGTAACAACGTAAGCATTTCAGAAGTTCATTGCGGGTGTTCAAACTCGGAGTCGAATAGTCAATGGGATCGGCAAACTATGTCGAGTTTCGATATCATCAAAAATGAGAATTACGTAAAGTCATGAAAAAGTTTTGGAGATCATCGCATCACTCATGATGTCTTGAGAAATGTCTAGAGACCATTGTGTAACCTAACAATGTCTTGAGAAAGGTTTAGAGACCATTGTGTCACTCAAAACGTCTTAGAAGACTTTTAGTATTTATATAAAGAATCCTTACATGAAAATAAAATGATGCTCTGGAAAGTAGATACGAGCGACCGAAAATAGTCAACATGTATATCAATTACTTTTATACAAATAAATAGCGATACTCTCGAAGATAAGGGTAAGAGATCGAAAGGAAAGTCGAGTATTATATAATTATCATTTATATAACACTAATAATGATGCTCGAGGGAGTATATAAGGAATCCGTAAGTATGCGCGCACGAATAGCAGATATATCAAGGAGAGACTCTTAATTGTGAATGATAGTCATAATCTAGGTTTCAAAAATGACACAGTTCTCTATAACGAGTGCTCTGATATCTGTAACATTTCTCAATTTCAGGTCATTTTACGACTCTATTATTCGTCACTATTTATTTTAGTCCGATACGCGTTTACTTTTAATATTTACTTTTAAGCTAAATCGCGTAGACTAGAAATAATCAATTAATGTAAACGGTCATAAAATAAATTGAGGTTTACATCCACCAAGTAATATATAATTACTAGGAAGATAATTATGTACTTTGCGTATTTTATTTTTATTGGTCACGTAAAAGGGTTACGTTTCGCGATAAAATACATTTGGACGCACCCCGGAAATACCTAGACTTACCTAGACTCAAACTAATACCCACTTTTATAACCTTAACACAAAATTAAATCAATTTTGTGTCAAATGCCTACTATGGCCGGACATGTACATATACATACCTAGAAAATCCCCTAAAAATCTCCTAATGATCCTAAAGTACTTGTACATCTCCTAGCTAATTAAGATGTGTCCTTAATGTTCCCACTTAACTTAATACACATTGGATAATACCCAAATTTCCTTTCTTTCTCCCTTGGGTGCCGATTACATGCATGTATGCATACAAATCTATAAGATTTTGCTAGCTAAGTAAATCTTGTACATCACTTGCCTAATTAAAACTTGTACTCAAGTGGTTTAACATAATACCATTAGAGATTAACTAAAACCACAAAACCACTAGGGCTTGGATCGGTTTGGTTTGTATGTGTAACTAGAAACATATAACTAGCTAAGTTGCCTATAAATACACACTCACTCTTACCCTTTTACACTCTTACAAACTCACACACTCTCAAAAAGGTTAAACATTTCCCTTCTTTGTGTTCGAGTCTCAAACCGCCAACGAACACCCTCCTTGATCTCATTCAAACCCACAAACTTTACTAGTTATCATACAAGTTTATAAAAGGAATATACGAGCTAAGGATTGGGTAAACCAAGCTTTGAAGCTTAGGAATATTACACGTTTGGGTGTAAACGCTTTGTGTCGTCTTTAAATCCACAACCAAGGAAAGCTAGGACCTTTGTAAGTCATACCTAAGCCTCATATGTCAATATCATTTCGTTATACGCCTTGTTATGTATATAAGTCGTGACATTTTCATTTGGGACGTATGCGTGTGCATGAACGTGCATGGTTTGATCCATGCATGGTTCACACACCTAAGTTTCACAAAAAAATTCTTGTGTGGTGTAAACGTGACTAAAAAAGACTTCGATTTACTTATGGGGATAGGATGACTCTCCAGGAGACAGTATGGACGGTGGAGGAGGAGGCCTATGCTTCCCGAGAGGCTTGGGCTCACTCGATAGGATTAAGTCAGGCGACTCATCAGGAGCTTCAGACCCATCGTGATCATGTGCATGCACACGAGACCCATCTCCAAGCACACCAGACACAACTACAGCTGCAGAGTACTCTCATTCAGACACAACATCAGGTACATGAGACTCGCCTTCAGATGCAGTAGGCTGAGTTAGCAGCGCTTCGAGAGACTGATCGTAGGCGTCAGGACCAGATGGTAGAGACTCTCCGAGTCATCAAAGATATGAGGGGAGAGATGAGCTACATGCAGGCTGAGTTGTTAGCACTGCGAGAGCAGCAAAGGAGAGCTAGACAGCCAGGACCAGAGGCTAGGATTCTAGATCACCAGGATGCTTCTGGGAATGTCGACAGTCATATCTAGTGATTTATGTTATTGTATCTTGCTAGGTCATTGTACAGGCATGTTATGTATTAGGGGTTTTCCCCGCTAGCATAGCCTTAGATCTTTTGTATTATATTGTGTGTACTCTGACAACTATTTCATGTAAAATAGATGTGTTACTTATACCTCTCTTGTGTTGATTATCTCATCTATACATTATTATATTCTGTCATATAACCTCATGTTTTGTCTTTTGTGATCTTAAACCTAAGGGACCCTTAAGGTTCTATACGGGTTGAGTTATTGGGCCCGTAAGCCCAATAAGCTCGAAATAAGCTCCAATAAGCTCCCCGAGCTTATTTTAAGCTTAACAGACCCACATGAGCTTGTTAAAGGCTTTTGGACTTATTAAAATCGTTTTGGACCTTTGAAAGCTAAACGGACCTTAACGGGCCCAATAGCAGTTTAAGCCTAAAAAATAAGCACGAATTTCTTATTTATATAGCCGGAAACAGCTTTTACAACTTATTTGAACTTAACAAAAAGAAATGCCACTTATTGAGTTTTATTTAGAGCTAAAATGCAATTTTTGCAAATCGAGGGACTAAAAATGTACAATTCGAAACATAAATGATTAAAGTTGTCATTTTCGAACTATAAATAAGGTGAGGGGCTGTTTTGAGCATTCTGGAAACATAGGGACTGTTGTGAAACAATAAGGACCTAAATTGAAACCTTGTAAACTTAAAGGACTAATTATGTAATTATCAAAACTAAAGGGGTTTAAAGTGTAAGTGTTTATATTTTATAAACCTAGGGATTAATGTGTAATATCTAGAAACTCAAGGGTACCTTGTAAACAATAGTGAATTTATGAAACACTTAACGAGGTAGTCGAATAGTAATATATTCGGACATTGAACGGGTTTAATTAACGATTTAATAAACAAGTATATTTATTAACAAGTTATACGTTTTCCAAGAGACATCGTAATTATAAATTATAAATACGTTAAACGTGTACGCCACCACACAAGCGATAACAGTATATATAAACTTGAAATGGAATTTAGTTTATACAATGATTCGTTAGCTTAAATGTGTAGACTAAGAATTGTCACGTAATTTACTTGGTTACTTGAGGTCGTGATTCATTGCTTACTTGGATATTTATTATCAATTTAGGAGAATACCTGTAAGGTGAGTTAAGCCCCTTGTTTTTACAATTTACCCATCCTCTGGGGTGAGACATGCTTTGTTTTACAAATTGGACGCAAATGTGGTACATTTATTTATCGATTTGTGTTTGCATAAATAGCGATAAACCCATTGAGGCCCGTTATCATGCTGTTAGTTGCATAGTTGTAGTTGGGAACTGCATTGTGTGAGCGCGAATGTTATTGATAGATCTATTCGGGATTGACAATCCCCGTTCGGGTGACTAGCTATCACCGGGAACGAACGTTATAGCATGTCGAATTTGGGATGTTTCGGGTTAGAACCTCATTCATGGGCAATTACTGGCATTTATTTGAATCATACATGGTCAAGGCTTCGGGGGTCTTGTAGCATTAGGAAGACGTTGTCAATATTTTATGATGTTTGCATGTGTTGCTAAATCATACACTTGGAAATCTTGCGGTCCTACTATTGATTTACATAAACCTATGAATTCACCAACATTATGTTGACGTTTTAAGCATGTTTTTCAGGTCAATAAGGCACAAGGTGCGACGATACATGGAAGTCAATAATTGAAGAGTCAACACTTAAGATTTGGGGTCTTATTACATTTTGGGAAAATTGTTATAAACCGGAATCTTTATTAATATTGTTGAACAATTTGAAGCCATGGGCTTATGTAACAAACAAGTATTTTGTTAATCCAATGTATCTTTATTTTTCAAACGACACGGTTAGTAGTCGTTCTCAGAATCTTGTGCTATTGATCCATAAATGTAACGCCCTCGGATATTCAACATTCCGCTGCGTGCTCAGATTTGAGGGTGTTACAGATTGGTACCAAAGCCAAGGTTATAGAGAACCAGGTCAAAAGTTTTGTCTGGACTATAACCATTTTCAAACACTGTTTTCATAAATGGGATTTGCGAGGGACATACATGCATTACTTGTTTACATCTAGCGCATATATGCTTACATGACATGCATTTGCTTTCAATTAGTAGGGTACTATGTCTTACATGACTTGATATACGTGTTATTAAATGATATTACGTTATATTTACTATAAGATCTTTATTATTAAAAGCTTACAGCTATTATATCGATCCTTTCTATAAGTAATACTTATATAAGTTATTTTGCTTTTTGCAGTAATCATGTCTTCTGCGACATCTGCTGTTACCTACACTTCCGTTTACACCGACTCTAAGCCCGGCAAAGCCTTCTGGGGAGCCGATGATGAGGAGGTATCGGAGGAAGGCATTCTACGGGTCATCGTACTAGGATACGACGGACTCCCGATAAAGCTAGTAGCCCCACCATCACCGGATTACATACCAGGCCCAGAGGATCCACAGACACCACCAGTACCTCAGGACGAGGATGAGCGTGAGCCTATGTTCATACAGGCACATGATCCTGACTACGTGCCAGAGCCTATATACCCTGACGTATATCCCTTTGGGGATGAACATGAGTTTCTGGTGAGGAAGCAGCCTTACCTCCTATTGATTCACTTCTGCGAGTCACCGTTATGTTACTGAGTCGGATCCCGAGGAGGATCCAGAGGAGTACGAGGATGATGAGACAAAGGATGGTCCGGTTGACTATCCTATGGACGGTGGAGATGATGGAGATGATGATGATGGTGATTCATCTAGGGATGACGCCAATGATGATGATGAGGACGAGGAGGATGAGGAGGAGGAGGAGGAGGAGCACTTAGCTCCGGTTGACTCTACTACCGTTATACCTGTGATGGAGCTGTTTTTCCACCTGAGGGAAAAATAGCCCTGTTATATCACACCCTCCCCTGACATTACAATTGGGGCTAGGATTTACCCGTCACGACCCCAGATTCCATATCCCTTACCACCAGAGGCAGATGGTTGAGGACTTCTGTCCATGACCTACTCCATCACCCAATCAACAAACTTCTCACTATCACACCTCTGCAGGGGAGCGCCTTGTAAGTGTACGGCCACACATACACATTTCACACCTTACCACCATCATCTGGGTGTCCAACCTAAATCCAGACACTCAGGATAGCATCCACTCAGGCTCTCATTGATGCAGTTACTGCCGCATTACCATCACCACCACTACCACCATCTCTATACATACCACCACCTGTTGACTGTAGGGATGACATCCCCGAGTCTGAACAGCCTCCCCATAAGAGGTTGTATTTGTCCACTATAGGCTCTAGATATGAGATCGGGAAGAGTTATACTACTAGACTACCAGTGGTCATAAGAGGGATAGTTTATGGGATTTGTTAGCACGGTAGATGCTGAAGAGAGGCGATAGGGGATTAGGGATGTTGGGTACGGTATTAGGGGTACTGGGTAGATCCGGCAGAGGCAGTTCCAGAGATAGCACCTATGACCGTGGGAGAGGTCAATACTAGGGTCACAGAGCTTGCTGAGCTCCATGAGCATGATACACAGGACTTGTATGCTTTACTAGAGGATGCTCAGGATAGTAGGTCTCGTATATCACAGCGGGTCGATTTACTTATGGGGGATAGGATGTCTCTCTAGGAGACAATATGGATGGTGGAGGAGGAGGCATATGCTTCCCGAGAGGCTTGGGCTCACTCGATAGGATTGAGTCAGGCGACCCATCAGGAGCTTCAGACCCACCGTGATCATGTGTATGCACACGAGGACCATCTCCAGGCACACAGCACAAACTTACAGCTGCCAAAGAAATAAACTACTCTCATTCAGACACAACATCAGGACACGAGACTCGCTTTCAGATGCAGCAGGCTGAGTTAGCAGCACTTCGTGGAGACTGTTCGTAGGCGTTCAGGACCAGATGCGTAGAAGACTAATACTGTGTCATCAGAGGATATGAGGAGGAGAGATAAGCGACATGCAGGCTGAGTTGTTAGCATTGCAAGGGTAGCAGAGGAGAGCTAGACTAGCCAGACCTGAGGGCTAAGGATTCCAGATAACATGATGCTTCTGGGGATGCGACAGGTCACATTTAGGGATTTATGTTATTGATCTTGCTAGGTCATTGTACAGGCATGTTAAGTATTAGGGGTTTTTCCTCGCTAGCATAGCCTTAGATCTTTTGTATTGTATTATGTGTACTCCGACAACTATTTCATGTAAAATTTTCAAAGTTATGAATGAAATGGATGTGTTACTTTGTACTATATACCTCTCTTGTGTTGATTATCTCATCTATACATTATTATATTCTGTCATATAACCTCATGTTTTGTCTTTTTGTGATCTAAACCAAATCATGGCACCTACAACCAGAAAGGGCCAAATACCCCGGTTAACTACGCAAAACCAATACAAACAGAATCTAGGAATCATCCAAGCATTGATCGGACCTAGCTCTTTTTGCAAAATCACCAATGGAGATGGAAGCCACAGTTCGCACGGGGATAACCGAAGGAACGTGCAAACTGCGCGCCCTTGTTTTTACGCTGACTTCATGAAGTGTCAACCTTTGAACTTCAAGGGGACTGAAGGCGTGGTCGGTTTAACTCGGTGGATTGAAAAGATGGAGTCAGTTTTCAATATCAGTGGTTGTGCTATTGAGAATCAAGTAAAGTTTGCCACCTGCACTCTGTTAGGTGCTGCTTTGACTTGGTGGAATGGTCAGATAAGAACCTTAGGTCCAGAGGCATATGCAATGACTTGGGAAGTACTCAAGAAAAAGATGACGGACAAGTATTGTCCGCAGGGTGAAATCAAGAAATTAGAAATCGAGCTGTGGAACCTAAAGGTCAAGGGAAACGATGTTCCAGCATACACTGAACGTTTCCAAGAGCTAACCCTGATATGTACCAAGTTTGTTGCCAACGAAACCGAGAAGGTTGACAAATCATTAGTTGACTTCCTGGCAACATTTAATGGAATGTCAAGTCTGCCAGAACCAAGGAGTTGGGATGAGACTAATGTGTTGGCCAATGACTTGATGGATCAGAAATTCCGCACCTACGCGGATAGGGCAATTGACACAAAAGGAAGGCTGAGTTCGTCCAGAAAAACCTGGTCACCAACAGCAACCCTTCAAGAGGCAGAATGTCGCCAAGGTCTACAATATGGGGACAGGCAAAAGGAAGCCTTATGGGGGATCTTTGCCCAAGTGCACCAAGTGCCATCTCCACCACAATGGCCCATCGTGCACCCAGAGGTGCCACAAGTGCAACAAAATAAGGCAATTCGCTCGCGATGGCAGGTAGTACTGGTAGCACAAAATGTTGCTAATAATCAGAAGGGCAATGGGCAGCCCCATAAGGGATTGGTTGTTTTGAGTGTGGAGCACAAAGACATTTTCAAGAGAGATTGTCTCGAAACTAATGATTAAAGATGGAGGGAATAGGAAGGCACAAGGTGGGTTATGCAGTTGGAATGCAGGAAAAGAGGGGAATGCACGGGAAACCTGATGCGAATGTAGTCACTGGTAAGTTCCTCTTTAATTAACCATATGCATCTATATTATTCTGACATGGTGGGATAGAAGCTTTATATCCAATGCATTTAGTTCCCTGATAAACATCGCCCCAACTTCATTAGAAAATTGTTATGATGTCGAATTAGCTGATGGGAAATTAGTCGAGATAGACACTATTATACGAGGTTGCACCTTAAATTTCTTAGACCATTGTTAACTAGATCTAATGCCCGTAGAACTAGGTAGTTTCGATGTCATTATCGGTATGGACTGGTTAAGAAGATGTCACGCCGTGATCGTGTGCATTGAGAAACTTGTTCAAATTCCCTACGGGAATGAAACTTTGACTTTTTGTGGCAACGAAAGTAGCAATGGGAGAGAATCCCGGTTGACAGTTATCTATGTTCAAAAGCTCAAGAGTACATGGCAAAAGGATTGCCAGGTCTTTTTAGCACAGATATCCGCCAAGAAAGAGGAGGACAAGTCGGAAAGAAAACAGATAAAGGATGTACCAATCGTCCAAGATTTTCCTAAGGTATTTCCCGAGGACTTGCCAGGTCTTCCTCCAGCTCGACCAGTGGAATTCTAAATCGACTTAATTCCAGGAGCCGTGCCCATAGCTCGAGCACCGTATCGATAGGCTCCATCCGAAATGAAGGAATTATCAGAACAATTACAAGAGCTTTCCGACAAAGGATTCATAAGGCCTAGTTCCTCACCTTGGGGAGTCCCGGTCTTATTCGTCAAAAAGAAGGATGGGTCGTTCAGAATATGCATCGACTACCGAGAGTTGAATAAGCTGAGAGTAAAGAATCGTTATCCACTTCCAAGGATCGGCGATTTGTTTGATCGACTTTAAGGATCCAGTATTTATTCGAAAATAGATCTGAGATCAGGATATCACCAGCTTAGAGTGCGAGAACAAGATATTCTAAAGACGGCATTCCGAACTCGGTATGGCCATTACGAGTTCCAGGTTATGCCATTTGGACTGACAAACGCACCTGTGGTATTCATGGACCTCATGAACCGAGTGTGCAAGCCTTACTTGGATAAGTTCGTAATTGTCTTCATTGATGACATACTGATTTATTCGAAGGACGAGAAAGAGCACGAAGAACATCTCAAGGTCATTTTAGAATTGCTTAAGAAAGAGAAGTTGTACGCCAAATTTTCAAAATGTGAATTTTGGATTCCGAAAGTACAATTTCTCGGACATGTCATTGATAGTAGAGGCATACATGTGGATCCAGCCAAGATAGAATCTATCAAAGATTGGGCATCTCCTAAGACACCAATGGAGATCCGCCAATTTTTAGGTCTTGCTGGTTACTATCGAAGGTTCATCAAACGATTTTGGAAAATTGCTAAGTCAATAACGAGACTTACTCAGAAAGGAATCAAGTTCGACTGGGGTGAGAAGGAAGAAAACGCTTTTCAGTTAATAAAGCAGAAGTTGTGCAGTGCGCCAATCCTGGCTTTACCTGAAGGAAGCGAAGACTTTGTGGTCTATTGTGATGCTTCACACAAAGGCTTAGGCGCTGTGTTGATGCAGAGAGAGAAGGTGATTGCCTATGCCTCTCGACAGCTAAAAATACATGAGAAGAATTACACCACTCATGATTTAGAGCTTGGATCGGTAGTGTTTGCCCTAAAGATATGGAGACACTATCTATATGGAACCAGATGCACCGTATTCACCGACCATAAAAGCCTACAACACATTCTCGATCAGAAGGAGCTTAACATGAGGCAACGTCGTTGGCTAGAGTTGTTAAGTGATTACGATTGTGACATTCGTTATCACCCGGGGAAGGAAAACGTAGTGGCCAATGCGTTGAGCCGTAAGGAATGGATTGAGCCATTATGGGTTCGAGCCTTAGT
>BQNB010107823.1:0-23083 GCA_026074375.1 Tanacetum coccineum | reverse complement strand
AGAGGGAGGTTGAAGATGATTAAGGGTATGTTTGGTTTGTGTACAAGAAAGGCCCCTCCACATCTTTCCTCTTTTCATTCGCTTTTTTAAATGAAGTTTCCCAAATTGGCATAATCAGTCCATTTTGTTTATATAATAATATAACTTAGGGGTTTGGCATTTTTGACCCCTCAAGTTATATTTTTCTTTGCTTTTTCTTCTCGGAGTTGACTTGACTTTGATTTGGCTTCGTCTTCACATACTTTTCCATCTCGTGTCCGGTTTTATCGCTTTTGGCTTGGTTTTTCGTCTTTTTGTGAGATATCCGTTCCTGCACAACACAATTAGCAAAACAAGCATATATTTGGCATTTTGAGTCCGTTTTTGGTTATTTTAGCTCGTTTTTAAAGGTAAAAGGTATGTGTGATTAAGCACATACTAATGAGTGTCTTGCTCCAAGAGACAACATTGAGATTCTACTTCACCATGATCCGTCTACTCCTATGAAAAGCATTGCTTCCATTCTCGAGGGATTCATCAGTGATCCACCTTTTGAAGAAAATGATGATTTATTTGATTTAGAATGTAAAACGAATGATTGGAAAAGAATTTTGTACGACGCTCCAATTGATAAAACTGAGTGTTTCAACCCGAGAGGCGACAATGATGAGATCGATGCTTTTCTAGCTATCGAAGTTCCTATCTATATTGAAGAAGGTTATTATGATTCGGAAGGAGACGTAATCTATCTTGAGAGTTTGCTTAGTGATGATACCACCCATAAGTTCACTCAAAAGTGATCCTCTCCACCATGAGTTCACCGATGAACTTATCACGATTCCTCCAGGAATTGTTAGAGAGCACAAAGATTATATCAATCGAATTTTGTTGCTATGCGGAAATTCATCTTCCCGGTCGCTGGAAAATTCTCATACAATCATCGAGTCTCTTGTCACATCTACTACTCTCGTCGAGGATAGTGATTCTAATAAGGAAGAGATTGATATATTTTCCGGACCGAATGATTTGATACCATCAGGTATTGAAAGTGATTTTGACTCAGAAGAGGATATTATCGACAACTTTCTTAACAATGATCCTATACCCGAATATGAGCGTTTAACCTTCGACATGGAACCCGATGTGCCCGTGATAAACAATGTTGATGAGCTTAATGAAGATGAATGTTTTGACCCAGGGGGAGGTGAGATTAATGTTGAAGTTGACGATTCCTTCACATTTGTCACTCGGACTTTTCTTCCGTATCTCACTTACCCTGAGGTTTCTCCCTTACTTTCCTCCACCAAAAATGAGGACACCATTTTTGACCCCGGCATCTCCACTTAGAGCCAGTGGCATCTCATCGGGATGGAACTTTCATGTGCTTAAATGTTTATCCAAACATTAATGAAAGCCCGATTGAGATTTTCTCTTCCATTTACTTTCTCCAAGGACGAATGAATTCGGGGATCGAGTCAAGCTATGTGACTCGGTTACCAAAAACAAAGCGCTTCGTGGGAGGCACCCCATGCTTATCCATTTTCTATTTTCTTTCTTATTTCTATTGTGATGTGAGGAGGCTTGTACTCTTCCGATTCTTGTTGTTGTTTGTACTTGTGATTGTTTGTAGGATTGACCCAGGATTTTCTGAAGACTCTCATGTTCGGTGTTGTGTCCCGGTCCACTCAAACTTCCTAGCCTTTTCTTGCCATTAGTTTGGGGAAATCCGATATCCTAAAGATTTTTATCGACTAACATTTATCTTCTAGCATACTTGATAAACGGCTTAAGATTTTTGTTTGATACTTTCTTCATGCCTAGATTATACATTCGACTTTTTGAGTTCTAGTATGAGGTTTTTAAGTCTTAGGCTAGGAAACATTGAGGACAATGTTTAATTTTAGTATGGGGTAGTATATCTTCGATATGATCTTACCTACTTTTGCGCGTTGTTCTCACGTACCCCGTTTTCCCACCAAAATTTTTAAAAAAATGAAAATTTCTAAAATTTTCAAAAATAAAATAAGTATTTTTGTCACAATTTTGACTTTCCTGCTGGGTAGAGTAAGAGTAAATTTTGACCCGATCGAGCGTGTTGAGCTCTAGCTTGTTCCTTAACTTTTAGGCTAAGCGTTCGCGAAAATTCGCGAAGAACGAAAATAATAGAGTTAAGTATGAGTGGATGCTAAACAAAGATTAGTTGGAAATTTAAGAGCTCAGTATGTAATTTGTGTATTTATCCCATAAGCTATAAACCGGATTAAATACGTGTGTTTTGGAGATTAAACTTAAATCAAACAATTTTTAATGTAATATTTAGCAAACATTTTAGTTCTTAGTTCAAACTTATACTTTAATTTTTAAAAAGAAAAGTATCTCTATATAATATAATAATTATAATAATAATAATATTAATAATAATAAAATAATAATAAACACTAAATGGTGGGCTGAAAAAAGTTACTACTCTTGCGGCTCACATCCATTGGGTAGTCTTCTAAAGAAAGCCCATAGTAAGAATAAAAATCCGAGACTGATAAAAGTTTGCTGCATCTTGCCGGCTCACAACCGATGTTGCAGCCTTCTAAAAGGTCGAGGGTTACAATTGCATAAATGTTTAAATTAATAAATAGATTTCTTTTGTTAAATTCAAATATGCTTTTGAACTTTGACTATTCTATTTTATAAGCTATGTATATTCGGGAAACCTGAGAGTTTTTGAAATCTAAGGTCCGTGAGTCCCGATACTAGTCTCTGTGGGGTGTCAAAAGCCTGGTCACTTAGCCCGCAAGGATTGGGATGGTTTTGTTGCTGAGACGAAGTCGCTAATGGGATGATCTCGCCTTCAAACTCATTTTCTCGGGTTGGCTACTGTATAAGCATAGTATTTTGAAAAACGTTTTGATCTATGGTTGAATTCAAAATAGCACAAATCACTTTAGATATAATAAATGTCGGGATACGTGAAAAGTCACAATTTGCAATATGAGTAGTGTTAGCATCTTAACTGATATTTAACTATGATTTCGTTTTAAGCTTGGTTTGGATAAGTGAAAAGTCAGGGACGATGAATTTATCTTTTTTGGGGCATTCTCGGATCGAAATGCATCTTGTTCTATGATCTTAAACTGTTATGGAAAATAACGATAGTCGAATAATTCATTGTTTACTTGTTTATTATATATTATATATATTATTATATATATATATAATATATATATATATTATATATATATATATGAAAAAATATTTTGAAAAAATGGGAAGAAAAAAGGGGTTGGTGTTTTAAAGTTGTGATTTCTTAACCTCTCTCCACAAAGTCTTTGTACTTTTCAAAAATGATTGTTTGGGGAGGTTTAGAGGTATTTGGTTTTTTGGAATATAATAATTAAGTGAGGAAACGACAATCACTTAGTTTGGGGAATTTTGATATGTGAGAAATCACATATCCTTTCTATATCAAAAAATATCTATTAAAAGATGGATGAAATTGTGCATAAATATGCTTGTATATTGGCTTGTTTTGTCTTTGTGATGGTGTAGGTACGATATTACAAATAACACAAGAAAACGACCAAAACCGGGCAAACACGGACATGAGAACGAAAAAGAGTGCACAAGAGCCGGGGATTTGATTGCTAAAAGGTCAAAAAGTTAACTCAAAGTCAAACTTGGTCAACTGGTCAACCACAAGAAGACAAATCCCCAAAAATTACCAAAACAGTCCCTTAAGTAAAACCATTTTACCTAAAAAAACCCCTAAAGCCCTAACACCGTTATCTCTTTAAATATAAAAAGATAACGGTCGTTATCTTTCTATAATAACCCGAACTAAAACACATGGCCCAATTCTTTTGTTATAAAACCCAGGCCCAGTTCAACGACCGAATTCCCCGAGTCAAATACCCCTCCTATTCAGTTAAAAAAAGGCGCCAAGGGAAATTTACTATTCATCATCTCTTTCAGTTTAACCTCCCGTCAAAATCAAATGGGTAATTAAAATTGATGATGTGGCTCTATGATTTGAGTACCAAGGTACGATGTGGCAGAGTTAGATGTCACCAAAGGCTCTCATTGGTCGAAACCCACAAGAAGGGACACACGGATATATGAAAGAAACACACAAGGACAAGGAATCCTAGCCAAAAGAAGCACAAAAGGTCTGACACACGGAATGCCACGTTGGCAATCCGTATGCTCATCATTTAATCCAACAGTGATGAATGGGAATCTAATGATTAGAAATTAATGAAGGGTCGTGATCAAATATATGATGAGGAGCGGGCTTAGACTCTTGAAGCTTCACTCATAAGGTATAAAATAGAGAGCAAACCTCACACACACATCATCTTCTTTTTCTAGCTTTTAATAGTAGCTTAATTTAGTTTTAGCTAATGTAATTTTAAAATTCAGTTTTTAGCTTATTGTATTCTTCATTTCTAAAGTTTTGTATTCAGTTTTAAATCAATAAAATCATAGTTTACTTGTTTACAATCTATTTTTTACTTATAAGCTTTTATATATCTCAAATGCTTCTATTCAATTATTTCACAAGCTACTCTTATAAGCTCTTCATAAGTTCTTTGAGTCTCTAAGCTCAGATTGAGCTCAAATTAGTCATTTAATATACTTAAACTTTTAAAATCAGTTAATACCTATGCTTAAAATGGATTTGGTTGCTTTGGATGATGAACTAGCAATGAAAGAGTTCATAGGACTTAACTAGCTTATCCTTGTGATAAGTTAGAGCTTGTTGACAGCTCCTTGAGCATTTAAAGCCTTTGTTTAGCTAAGATATTTGTAAGTTTCATTTTTCCTTTTCTGTCCTTGATTCCTTAGTTTAAAACTGCATCTGCTTAATTTTCTTTTTTACTTTCTTATGTGTGCTTATAATTGCTTATTATGTCTTATTAATTAAGTTTGATTATCTGTTTTTAGCTTTAATAGTCTAGATCATAGTTTTCTTTATATTATCTCATAAATCAATAAAAAAATCCAAAAATATTAGCATGTAGTTTCTTTTAGAAAATTTTCTAAAAAATTATATTTTTTGATTATTTTTCTATGGTTAATTACTTTTCGAAGTAAGCGCGAATGTTGTGAATAGATCTATTTGGGATTGAACTCCCCCGTTGGTGTACCTATACTTTCTGGTAACCAAACGCACTTAATTTGAATCACTATGTGGGTGTTTGGCAAAGGCACCCGTTGGGGCAACTACTTGTGATTATTGATTATCTTAAGGTCTCAGTGTCATGAGCTTAGGGCGATAATATTGTTTTCTATAATAATTGTACTCATTGCAATTATTACACTTATGGGTGTATAACAACGTAACCCACTATTGACTTGTATTCAAACTATTTAACATAAACCTATGAATTTCACTCAACCATTTTGTTGACCTTTTTAACATGTTTATCTAATGTATTTGAGTAACTTATGACACGGAGTGGCACGGACTTAAAGATGGCTAAACTGTTATCATTCAAACTTTATGTTTTCATGTAGATTTTGGGACCTCTATTTTTCTTAGCTTTTAAAAAGCCAAGACCTTCCTTATCTTGGGACAATTATTGATGACTTAACATGTCATCCAAGACACTACTACTCTTTTTAAATTTTGAAAAACTCAATGACTCCTCTTGAAGTTTAGATACATTGCATTTTAAAGAGTCAACCTAAGCAAGGTTCAACCATCTCTTTGGCTTTATCAAATTTCTTTACCTCAAGTTCGAGTTCATTGATTTTTTAATGAATCTTATTCTTTCTTGTTCCAAAATAGATTTTTCTTTTAATAATGACTCGTTTGTGTTTGTGATTTCAAAATTTATTTTTACAAGTTCATTATAGTTATTTTGTAATTCATTAACATTATTATCAAATTGAGAAGGGTTTAGATTAACATTTTGCGAACCGATCGCCATGAGACATGTTGCATCCTTCTCCATTTGATCACCATCTTCGCTATCACTCCAAGTTCCACCAACGAGCGCCTTTTTCATATTCACCTTCGGACAATCATCAACGAAGTGGTTCTTTCTACCGCAACCATAACAATTATGTTTTCCTCTAGAGCTTCCAACACCTTTGATCCTATTACCATGACCTTTATCAAATCTATCTCCACCATTACCAAAGCAATTTTCTCTTTCAATCCTATTACCATTCTTGAATAACTTCCAAAAGTTCTTCGCTATCGAGTTGAACTCTTCTTCATCGTCTTTGTCTTTATCACTTCAATCTTGACATACATTATCATTACTAGTTTGACCCCTAGTAACATTAGCTTTGAGAGCTATTGGCATAACTTTTTCTTTGATGGGTTTCGAAGTAACACCGTCACTTGCTAAAATCATTTCATAAACTTTAAGGTTGCCAATAAGCTCATCAAGAGGAAGTGTAGCCAATTCTTTGGCTTCTTTAATGACCGTTACCTTGGCTCTCTATTTTAATGGTAGAGCACAAAGAAACTTTCTCACGTGATTATTGCTCTAGTAATCCGGATTTAAAGATTTGAGACTTGTTACAATAGCATTGAATCGTGTGAAGCCACTATCAATAGTTTCTTGATGTGATATTGAAAACTTCTTGTATTCTTGAGTGAGAAGATTAATCTTGCAATTCTTAACTTGTGAATTTCCTTGGTGAGTGATGATGAGTGTATGCCATACTTCTTTGGTGGTTTTACACATGAAGACACATTTGTACTCTTTACGTGGTAGGGCGTTGTAAGGAGTCATCTTAGCTTCGTTGTTCTTGCTGAGTTGCTTCTTTTGATTATCCTTGAGTAGTTCATACGATGTCTCATTCATCATCTTTGTTTCCGAGTCTTCTATTTCGAAGTAGAAATCGCCGTTTTGAATGACTTGCCATAAGTCAATATCTTTGGACATAATGTAAGTCTCAAAGTGGATTTTCCAAAAGCAAAACCCATCGGCTTCTAGCAAAGGTGGTCTTTGCATAGAATACCCCTCAACATAGTTCTCTTAAGCCATAGATCTTTACTCAACTTTTTTAAAAATCGTAGTTAGGATTTTGAATTTTTGAAAAAGAAGTTTTCAACTTAAAACAACTTCTTAGGAAGGCTTTAACGCTTGAAAACTTGAGTAAGTGGCTATGATACCAATTGTAGAACCGTAGAGGGGGGGGGTGAATACGGTTTTCTTGACCTCTTCCAAGTTTATAAAACTTCAAGTCTTAAAAGAGTCGAGTTGTGTGATGATCTACTTAGAAAAGAAACAATAAGTAGATGAAGATATATATATATATATAGAATGAGAGAATGACACTACGGTATATACTGGTTCGGGAAGGGAGGTTTAGTCCTTTCGTACATCTAGTTGCGAATCCACGACTCCGATACTATACTAGTTTAATCCTTATGGTGGACTACAAACCGTATTACAATTTAACTCCACCGGCTTTCAACAAAGACCAGTGCTCATACAGAAGAGTTACTACCTACGGTATTCCTCCCTCGGAATCCACCACTAAGAACCTGTGATTTGACATAACCTCTAGGGTAACTTAGATCAACTTGGAACATTACCAACTTCCCTTTTGGAAGCTTACCAAACCCCAACTAGATCCCCAATGATCTAGGCTTGATCCAACGGATACAAGACTTCCCTTTACAACCAGTTTGAATGAATGATAGATTGTTGAATCAAGTCCTAACCTAACCTAGAGACTCGATTCTGTTAGAAAGGGTATGAGCAAGAAGACCCTCGACAAAACACACAAGTATGGATTAGGTACTTGTGTGGCTCTCTTGCGGAGATGTGTTCACTTCAATGGATGATAGACGAGAAGATTAAGAAAACATGATGTTAAACTTAGAGGATTAGAGAAGAGAAATAGAGGAAAGAATTTTTTGCAAGAGGTGAGGAATACATAGGCCAAGGGTGGGTATTTATAGGCCAAGAGTCCCAAGTTGGGAAAAACAATTCGCACCTGGCGCGCTGCCCACACCTTAGCACGTGGCCAGTGCGCCAGAATCCCAATATTATTTTTCCTTGGGACTTTGGTGTTTTAAATTCTCGCACTTGTTAAACCCCCAATTTTACTTCACACTATGACATTTCAATCATTCTTATGCTCAAGGTCAACCAACTCAAATAGCCATTTGATAAAATGTTTATGAAGTATTAAAAGCGTTTTGCTTGTTCGAGAAAGTAGATATAGAAAAGAATTATCAAAAGGGGCATTTTGGGTATTCCTCTAATTTCTAACTAGCCTAGTTGGAATACAACTAAGGGTTATAAGGGCTAGTTAGATACCAAGGAAATATTCTTGGAATATTCTTTGCTTGGTGAGAAAGGGGGGAGAGTAATTTGAAATTTGAATTTCAAATTCAATTAACCACTTGTTGGAGAAGAGAGGTGAGTTGTGGATAGGTTGGCAATGAGTTGTCATGATGTGACATGATAAGATAGAAGGGAGCCTCTTGAGCTCATTTGAAATGGAGGGTTGTGATGACAAGTGTACTCTTGGTTAAGTGGCATGATCAAGGGTTGTAGAGAGGTTGTGTTTGTTAAGTGAGTAAGTAGAGAGTGTTTAAAAGATGGTTTATGTTTGTTTGAGATGTAGCATCAATCTAAGGGTTAAGAATAGAATGAGGGAGTTTGGATTGATGAGATGGCATGATTAAGAGTAGAGATGAAAGTGTGTTTGTTGAGTTTGTTTGAGAAACAATCCAATGGTGGAGAAGATAGAAGTGTAGGAGATTGGATTGTTGACATGTCTTAATCAAGGGTTGAGAGGAAGTATGTTTGTATAATTTGAATTGTATGGAGAGGAAGATTAATGGTGAGTATATGGTGGAGAATG
The DNA here is from genome assembly GCA_026074375.1 of Tanacetum coccineum. Classification (NCBI taxonomy): domain Eukaryota; kingdom Viridiplantae; phylum Streptophyta; class Magnoliopsida; order Asterales; family Asteraceae; genus Tanacetum; species Tanacetum coccineum. The sequence continues at coordinate 14,272 of BQNB010107823.1, read as the reverse complement.
TTTTGAAAAGATATGGGATATATTTGTTGGGAATGAAGGGAACACAAAGGTACAACACGTACACAAGAAGTACATTGTGTAAGGAATGTGAGTTGGCATTGTTGGGAAGGTTTATTTGGTGAAGGATTATGTGTGGGAAGGTTATTTGTGTTTGAAGAATGTTTAAGAAGATAAGTATGAAGCTAATGGTGTTTAGGATGAAATCAAAGGATTAATTTGGGTTAATAATCACATTGTCATTAAGAAAGAAAAGTGTAGCCAAATGTGATTATGGGATGGTTTAAGAAGAAAGTGTTTTGAGTGTGTATGAAAGAAATGAATCACTTGTTGGTTAAGAAGGATGATCAAGTGATTAGATAGACGGGGTTATAGAAGTGTATGGAGGAAGTGGGGACTTGTACATGTGAGGAATGAGTTTGTAAAAATATTTAACGGTCAAGGAAGTAATAAAAGGCAAAGTATAATTAACTTCCAAATACTACAAACTCAATTAGTCATTTAGACTTTATTCCAAGATAATCAACATTGGATTTGATCACTAATCATCTTTGATGCAAACAAGCTAAGTGCTTTGCATCGTAAGTAAAGCATAACCCATAACGGGAAAGGATGCGTTTACGCAAAGTGACCTTTGACTTGGTTTGACCCAAAATGGGAGTAATCCCCGTTATATGATTAGAATCCCTATAGATTCGGATTAAGGTCAAATGAATGCTTTCGTTTGATGGTATGTTAAAAGTATATCACACTAGGTTTAGAAAGATGTTTCGGCCTTGGCTAAAGGCGTTTGATAAAGGTTTTGAGTTGGCGTTTTATGTAAAAACGGGATGATTTGTTTTTGCTCCTCTCTAAGTTTAAACATCATTAGGAGTGTTCCCGAATGCTCAAATATCATGTATATACCTTTATTGAAGTTTCCACATGTGTCGGGTAAGAAGAAATCCGACAAAATTAAATCCGTAAAAATGAACTTTGCAAGTGGCGCGCTGGCTAGGCGCTGATGCGTGCCCAACATGCCAGAGGCAAATATCCGGTTTTACGGATTTTGGCTATTGTTTGTTATTTTACGTTTTTACGAATTTTTATTTTTCATCATTAAAACATAAAGGAGATCCTAGTCAATGTTGCACCAACAACTCCTGTTTCATTCCTCACAGAGATCAACACATTATATCGGTTTTCTTACTCGGAGATAGTTGATATTAAATAGGTGTCAGTCAGTTCTAGCCTCCGATTACTAAAAACCAAAACGCACTTATCGAGTCTAGAGCCAAAAGAGATCATGAATAAATCTCATTAGGACACAATTATATAATTCACTTGTTGTTCACAAACAAAGAACATAAGTGGTATCCAAGAGTCCTACGCATTATCCTTGTGATCTTGCCAAAAAAATTAAGAGTGATGCTCTTTAAGCAATTCACAGTGACGAATGGAAATCCTTCAAGTGTCAACATCAAACAACACTGCAGTAGGTGACTTACGCGATCCTATATCGACTAGGTCCAGTTTATCAATTGACGACTCAATCGGTAAGATAGTAACTAACTGATTTACTCTTATCGTGTTGTCTGCTTTAAGACGTTCTGATAATGGGAATAAGAAAGTATGGTGAACCTAATGCATATGTGTTAGAGGATCCAATATTTAAGCTGGAAACCCTGTTAAGGAGATTATTCTAAATTGAATCTACCATGATCACAGGTCGTTCCTCATGAAACCGAAGGTTTACGCTACCTAACTTCGACGAATGACAAAGCCATATTCGTCCATATCTGTGATTTATTACTAACCCTAATTGCAGGCTTATACGGTGGTGGCGTTACCTCACTCTAGCTGAGTCAGATTTATAACCACATGCTCATACTCAAGACTTAAAGTTTCAAGAAATCAAGAAAGCTCAAGATAAAGACTTCCGCTACTCTGATGATCAACATCTTCCTTAAAGACATAAAGTGTTCAAGTTAAAGATTATCAAGGGAGATTGTTAGACGGCTTTTAAAATAACATAAAGTATGAGCATATTGGTCCAAAGACACAAGATCGCAAGAAGGCGAAGAATCACAAAGATGTTCAAGTGATGATGCAAGATTTATGATCTCATGAAGTTCAAGATCATTGTTTATCAAGCATGATAGAACAAGCTCAAGATCAAAGATCACTACATATGACACAAGATAAAGTACAAAGATTCAAGACTACGAGCAAGATTGAATAACATTCGTAGAATGCCAAGTTTAAGTCATTTGTAAATTGGAGTGACGTCACTTAGGGGGAGATTGTTTGGAATAAAAAAAAGACTCGGCCACTACCAATATATTAGTTCTTAGCTCGTAGTATAAACAATATTAAGTTAAGTAAGAAAATGGGCCGACCCATGGATCACCCATTGAGTCTACGCCCCAACCCAACTCTTGTAAGTATAAATACCCTCTCCACGCATGAAAAGGGTGTTTGTTTTCTCATTTATGCTATCACATTTACTTTCTCTCTCTAGGAAAACTAACCATTTCTTTTTCTCTCTAGACTTTCATAAGATATTCATTGTATGTGTGAGTGATACTATCCTATAGATGTCCCAATTTAATTGTTCATTACTAAAAATAAATATGGAGTTTGATTAAGTTTACTATATTACCCTTGTTTAAAATTATTTTTACAAACTTTAAAGAAAACTTTAATTCATTAGTTAAGGATAAAACTGTCATTTTGGTAAAAAGTAAGAATGAGAAAGCAGTGATTAATACAATTTTCTTAAACTGTGTGTTTTTTCAGATGACAATAATTTTGAGACAAACTCATATGGGTATTGCTTGATATTTTGAGTTTGCTTCTTTCTATAAATCATACTGGTAAATTAAATTGGTTTCTATAGGGGTTGGTTATTGGGACACCCCTAAAAGTGTTACCAACACCTCTCTTAATTTTTTATATATTTTTTATTTTTATAATTTTGTTTGTATTATAAAACCGTGAAATAAAAAAAGGAATATAAAATATAAAGTTTGATAAGTCAAAAGTAGCAAAACCTGAAAAATACGGAGCAAAAAGCTGTCTTCTCTTGTTGATAAAGTGGGTAAAACTGCCGGAAAAAAATTAAGAACAAAAACTATAAAGTTTTATAAGTCAAAAACTATAAAATGTAAAAATACTGAAGCAAAAAAACATAAAAAGATGTCTTGTCCTGTCAACACATATGTTCCACTTTACGTGCCTCGGATCCGCCTAATTGCCATAATAAGATCATATTTTTGACTTGTTTCATATGGATGCTAGTCTTTTTTAAATTAACAATATTGTATCTCACTCAGCTTGATCCTCGATGGTATTTGGTAGATATTGTCGGTCTATATGAGACGTACATGAGTTGTGGTCTTCTTATCAAATTGCAATGTTTCACCAAGTATATACAAGCAACAGACTAAAGGACAGATTGTTGGCACCACGACACACGCAGCCAGCTACACACTACTAGCGGCGCAAAACTCATTCACTGATCGCCGTGAAATCTTTGTGAAAGATCATCATGAAAGCACCTAGAAATGCAACAAGAACACAAGTAATAAAGATATATAATATTCAAAAATAAGAATGAAATTAAGTTTTAATTAAAAAAATGAGGGGTGGGAGGAGATGTAGGTGAATGTTTTATTTTATTAAAAAATGAGTGGCTACGCGCTTCCTTTGCCCGATGCCTGAGATGAAAGAAAGCGAGGACGAAAGGAGAGCTTTGACGATTTGGCACAAGATATCGAATGGTGTGGAAATGATAGTCGAGAGGTGTAAAAATGATCATCTAATTCTTATATTTTTAATGGTCTCTAATATTGCTAACATGTTTGTTAAGGTATAATGATTGGATTACACTTGTGGCTTTAGACATATTAACTGTAATATATCAAAGTTAAATATCATTTATGGACAATTTATTATTTTCAGTGTTTCATTATGAATCATGTATTAAATTAAATACCATTGTTAACCACAAAACCGAGAAGCAGTAGGTTATTTCCATGTCGTTATTTTTTTTATTTTTCTTTTCTATAACCTATGCCACGGTGGCAGGTTTAAACCGTATGACCCGAATTTTTGACCCGGTTTCGTTGTCCCGTTGACTTTTCATCCATTTTAACTTATACCCATTTATAACCGTTGACTTTTCACCGATTCTATCACCTAAATTCTAACACCCACATTGTTGCAGAATATCGTGATTCCAACAAAGAAGGCTAACATCATGTTCGTTGGAGAAGGGATAAGCTCTACCATTATCATTCTGATCAAAACAATATTTTTTCGTCAAGATTCCTAACTACAATCTGCTTCATCGGTTTTAACATGGTTTGGAAACCAGAGTATAGTTGAGCAGTAGAAAATAGCAGCGAAAGTTGTTGAACTTTTGAAGGTATGCGTATAAAATATTGATATCAACTTGTGTTCGTCGTAGTAGGCTCATAACTAGATTTCACTTACTCCGTATTAGTTAACTGACACCAACCTTGGTCGAATTTCTATTTGAGGTTACCAAAAAGTCTACAGGGCAGTTGCTACTTCATCATTTTGAAAAGGTTAACCAATCAGATCACTTGGAATAAAAATTCTCAAAGTTGTTTTCCATAAGCTACAATAATTGATACATTGATTTTTTGCTGGTATGAAAAGAGTTGGTTATCTATTTTATATTTTTATAGCAGGTAAAATGCTATTTTTAGTACGAAACCTGACTGATTGCTATCAACATTTTCACTTGCTAAATGGTGAAACAATATGGGTAGCGAACCCAAACGCACCTATCATATCCACCTCAAGCGACATTTTTCTCTCCATCGACCCCAACACCAGGAATTTGATCGTCACTAGCGAATATAAAATGTTGACGAGGATTACTAATGTCGAAGCTGGTCTAAATCCAAATGTGACTACAACCCTTGAAGACAATGGTAATTTCCGTCTAATCAATGAAACTAACAAGAGAGTTTTGTGGGATAGTTTCGATCACCCAACTGATGTACGTTTACCTGGTATAAAGCTTGGCTTTGACCTTACAACAGGACATAACTAGACATTGACTTCTTCCTTGAGCGAACAAAATCCTGAATTGGTAGGAACTTTTACTTTGAATTGGGAACCCACCAAAAAGAGATTAGTAATTCAACGACGAAACCAACCATACTAGACTAGTGTAAAAATAAAAGATCAATCATTTCTGTATATGTTTGAACTGAATAATCCAAATAGCGAAGCCAAATATAAGCTCACTTCTGTGTACAACAACACAGTAGGATACTTTAGCTACAACGTAGATCAAGATTTTGGCATCGAGGATGATGATAGTCCTACACCCATGTGACGTTTGAAAGCTAACGGGCAAATTAAAGATTTAAATAATTCCATTTCATGGACCCTTGCTATTACTAGTTTTATTGGTTAACAATGGTATTTAATTTAGTACGTGGTTCATAATGAGACACTGAAAATAGTTAGTTATCCATAAATGGTGTTTACCCTATATCAAATGTGGAGAACTAAAGTCTGACGTTTTAAAGTGTTAGTGTATTATGTCATCTCAACGCTACCTTATCATCTGTTTAATAACATCCAAATAACTAAAACATCATCCCAGTAAAATACCAACAACATGTCATTAATCCTTTTCTTGTCATTTTTAATGAACACAATATAAACTAAAATTAAAATACGAAATACTAAAAATACGAAACGAATTACAAATACGATACGATACGAAACGAAATAAAAATACGACACATATTAAAAACTATGATACAACAAGTAATAAAAACTATGATTGGAGAAAATATTTTCCTCGGATATCGTCTTTGAGCTTTTCGATATTAGCCGCATCTTCCGGCCTCATGCCCTCGGTACTGAAATTAAGAAACTTCAATTCCTTGATTTTTTTGTGTTTTGATAAAATCCAATTTACGAGAACATTTAATGTGTAGCTCTTCTTGGACCATATCCTTGAAAGCTTCTTTACCCGTCGAATATGATTTAGCCGATTTGGACGAGTCGGATTTTTGACTATTGGTAGGCATTAGCTTGCCGGGAGGACGTGGTTTTGTATCGTCTCAAAATAGCTTGTTTGGCTCTTTAATGTCCTCCTCCATACTAACACGTCTTTCGAGAACAACGTCTTTGACACCATGCCATTTGTGGTAATTTTCAACACATCTCATGCTTCATAGTGGATAAATGCAAACCCCCAAGTTTCATGAAACGTCTTATAACAATGAGATAGCCATGTTGAGTCCTTTTCACCCCTTAACAATGCATGTTCAATGACAATCCTGGCGAATTTGTTGCAATCACGTGTCAAAGTTGTCCACTTCCCTATTTTCATATCCTTTGTATCGTTGTAGGATACATGACGGTTGTATTCACTAGTAACTTTATGCCAAAAGGACTTAGGAGTTCAGTCCTTGCCAAGTTGTGGGTCATTTGAAATGTGTAAGTACATTTCAGCCAAATGTTTTTCTCCCGATTGTTGCCAATGGGTATGTATGACATCGGTTTTCTTTCCTGGAGGCCTTTTTTCCTATGGATTTTGCTTTTCCTTTTCCTACGAGAGACGACTCGAATTGTGATGCTTGTGATAGTAAGTGTGTCGGTGAGTGTGGTGGCGAGTTTTGTGGTGAGTCGCGTAAACGTTGTTGTTGTGGTGGCATCATTAGAGTTGATCGTGAAGAATACCGAGATTCATTTTGTTGTACTATATCATCCACATCAAACACACACGAAAAACACAAAATCTTAAAGAGAGAAAGAGTTAGAGAGAGAAAGAGTAAAAAGAAAAAATGAAAGGCTTTCATTAACTAGGAAAAATGAGAACCAACACCCTCTTAACATGCTAGGAGGGTGGTATTTATACTACCAAGAGACTTGGACCCTTGTTGGGTCGTTTGGACTTATATGGGCCGAATACATAGGCTTTAGCCTGACACCTATGCCCAATTAGCTTAGATTAATTCTCGTAAACTACGTTTTCCTATACAAGGCTCGGGAATAATTAATGACCATCACTTTACTAAAAACGAGGCTAACAATCTCCCCCTAAGGGGTGGTCATTGCACTTATGGCTTCACTTCTTGTGACGTCTTGAATCTTGGAGCCTTGTATTCTTGGGAATTCTTTTGAAGTTCTTTTGCATGCTTGTAATCTTGGATCTTGATCTTTGACTTGATATCTTTATCTTTAAACTTTGTCTTGATCTTTAGCCTTGAGATAATCTTGGATACTTCTTGACTGGAACACTTCTTAACCAACATACTCATCCTTTGACATCACTTGAAGGCTGACAATCTTCCTCAACATAGACCTTGTGACTTGATCTATTTGAAATCATATACTTGACGTTCTTTGAGGAAGTTCTTGTTTATCAGAGCTTGCGGAAGTGTATCTTTAAAATTCAAAATTGTCTTCAAGTTTTGATCAATGTCATAGAATGTATCCTCTGAACTTTGAGAATGAGTATGTGGCCTTGACTGCGACTCAGCTAGAATATGGTGGAAACGCCATCGACTTGTCCTGCATGTTTAAGTTAGAGATAAACAACAGATATGGACAAACATGTCTTTGTCATTTCATTGAATATGGTTGCAATAACCATGGTTCACCGTTAATCAGTATAAATACTACATGTGATCAGGTAGAATTCCAAAGAATCTCCTTGACAGGGTTTCACAGCTGCACTAGCCGTTCTCATTACCGGAGCGTCTCAAAGCAGATAACACGGTAAGAGTGAATCTGTGAGTTACTATCTCACTGATTGAGTCGTCAATGCGTATTTACTTCTTCCATGCCCAGATGCCCTTTTTGAGGCATGCCCACAATGGACTTGAGATTTAAAAACTTTGTTTGAATAATCAGTTCGATCATGTTAATGATTAAGATTTTTAGACATTCGAAAGTTTTATGTTTTTCAATGCCTCCGTCAAATTCTCATTAATACACACAGATTATATTTGCGTATGTGTTGGACTCTTATACAACTTGTGTTCTTGATGATGAACAACATGTGTATATGGAATTGTGTTCTAATGAGATTTATTTATTGATCTCGTTGGATCTAGACTATATAAGTGCACTTTTGATATTTAGTGATCAGAGGATGGAGCGGACTGCCACCTTTTCAATATCTAGGATCTCGGAATGAGAAAGTTGATAGAAGCGTATTGTACTCCGTGAAAAATGAAACAAACTTCTTTTAAGAGAAGCTTGAGTAGTTGGGATGGGTTGTGCATTGCATCACTGGGTCTATGATGACTTGTCTTCAACACCAGAATCATCTTTGTGATTACCGATAGATTATGCATTGACCCGGTTTCTGCCTAAGGTTGTATGAAGGGCTTCTTTATTTACACCTTTTATCCTTACAATTCTTTTTCATTCTTTAACCCCTTCTATGTTATTCCAATGCATCCTCATTATCACCATGTTGGGTTTGTTCCGGTGATAACTCATGCCTTGGATAACATTCTTCCCAATCTCACTTTACTCCTTTTTTCAATCTTACCTAAGGTCTTCTATTATATCTAATGGAGTGTCCCTGGGTAGATCCCTCTAGTTCTGGCTAGATCATGAAACAAAATACCTATTCTTAACCACCTTATAAGACCGTAAGAAACAACAGTTAGTCGGTCTTTGGTATTTCCATAGTAGCCATAAAACCATTGAAAAAGAAATCAACGTGTTCGAGAAATCATTTATTACACATTAAGAGTTTTCTATATCACCAAAAAGCCCCCTACACATATGCATCATATTATAAAGAGTTTTGCACATGCGAGGTCGAGAACGCGCTTATAATCAAGAGATTTTATCCATATTAAGCAATATTGATCACATTTTAATCACTATTCTCCCTCTCAAAAATTGCATATGTGGTGACAATTTTTGAATTAACAAGTGAATTAAAATACAAGTTAGTGTACGTTGATCCACTTTTAAACTAACCAAACAATGGGAGAACAGGAATGCATGTCGAATGAACAAATATCAAAATTTATACTCCCCCTCAATGATAGATTAGAGTGAAAACTTAGAGTGGGAGTTTGTTGAGCACACAATTTTAAAAGAATTTGAATATTTCTTTTTGAAAATATCTTGAAAAATTGTGCTCAACAGGAAAATGATTTTTAGTTTAGCTTATGAAGTATCATTTCCTTAGTGCTTCTCTTGAGCATTCAAAACTTTGAATGTTTATGTGACTTTGCTCAAGACCAAGAAGATGTGAACTTCCCGTTGTTTAAGAATAATGTGCATAAATGAACATTTTACTTTTTTTAGAGACCGAGTCCTAAGCTGACATTTACTTAGAAGTCATAGAGAAAATTTAAAGAGACATGTTTTGAAAACTTTTGAAACTCTCGCTTGAACTTCATTTATACACCCGTGTCAATATTAATCAACATTTCTAGGTGCGTAAATGTTATCGATTGTCAAGAGACATATTATTTTTGGTACTTTTGAAATTTTTTAATTTTGTATTTTGCTTTTATAAGTTTTACATTTTTGTATTTTGTTTTCTGCTAAATATATATAAAGAATTACTGTGATTTTGCAAGATGTTCAAGCTCCTGTGGAGATAAACTGTGCATATCAAGGCGACGAACCAAATAATTAAACCTATCCACTGGAAGGGCTTTGGTGAAAAGGTCGGCCAATTGGCAATCAGTCTTGACAAAATACAATTCAATCGTACCCTTTATGAAATGGTAGCGGACGGTGATGTGTTTGGTTCTTGAGTGTTGGACCGGGTTGCAGGTTATGGCTATGGCTGATTTCGAATTACAATAGATAGGAATCTTGTTAAAGTGAAAGCCATAATCCGTTAACTGTGTCTGCATCCAAAGGAATTGTGCACAACAAGCGGATAAAGCACATATTTTGCTTCCGCGGTTGACAGCGCCTTACAGTCTTGCTTTTTCGATGACCAGCTCACCAACTTTTCTCTTATGAATTGAGCTCCTCCGAAAGTACTCTTGAAGGTTTCTCGACATCCCGCATAATCAGCATTCGAAAATCCAGTTAGTTCAAAACCAGAATTCTTTGTATACCAGAGACCCATATTAACGGTTCCTCAGAGATAGCGAAAGATTCTTTTAACCTCTTTGAGGTGCTTCTCGGTTAGCTTAGCCTGGTACCAAGCACATAAACAAGTAGCATGCACAATGTCTAGTCTGCTTGACGTAAGATACAGTAAGGTACCAATCATGCTTTGATATTTTGTTGCATCGACTAGAGTCCCATATTGATCTAGGTCAAGCTTATCTTTGATCCACATAGGAGGACCAATGGGATCACAAGTTTCTAATCTATATTTTTAAGGATTTCTAACACATATTTGGACTGGTTTATGAAGATGCCATGGGGGGATTGGTTAACTTGTAAACCAAGGAAAAATGTCATTTCCCCCATCATCGACATTTCGAAGCGGCTTTTCATAAGTTTAGAAAATAATTGGGTATATCTAGGGTTTGTAGAACCAAAGATAATATCATCTACATAGACCTGTACCACTAAGATATCATCGTCAAAGCGTCTTATAAACAACGTTGGATCAATGTTTCCTTTGAAGAAGTAATTTTGTAGGAAAAACTTTGACAATTCATCGTACCATGCCCTCGGTGCTTGCTTTAACCCATAAAGTGCCTTATTTAGCTTGTATACATGGCTTGGATGATCAACATCAATGAAATCTTCAGGTTGACACACATACACGTCTTCCTTTAACGAACCATGCAAGAAAGCAGTTTTCACGTCCATTTAGAATACAGTGAACGATTTGTGTGCCGCGTATGCCAAAAATATCCTGATGGCTTCCATCCTAGCCACCAGAGCAAAGGATTCTTCAAAATCTATTCCTTCCTCTTGACAGTACCCTCTCACAACCAGATAAGTCTTGAGTCTGATGACCATGTTCTCTTCATCGTGCTTGTTTTTGAATAACCATTTCAAAGTAAGGGGTTTTATGTTATCTGGAGCTGGAACTAACACCCATACATCAAGCCTTTTGAACTAGAGAAGCTCTTCTTGTATTAAATCAATCCATGCGGGGTCGGTCATAGCCTCTTTGACATTATTTGGTTCTATAGTGCTCACAGTCAGGGCATAGATGCACATGTCACCATCTGTTCGTAACTGATTTCTTATCAAAACAGGCCATGAGGGTTCTCCTATTACTTGTTCTAGAGGGTGATCCTCAGTCCACTGATATTCGTGAGGGTAAGGTTGATAAAACATATGCATTTTCGATGGATCAACATATTGTAAAGATGATGATTCAGCCGCACTTGTGGATGGTGGAGCAAAATGGATTTACAAACGTATACCCATCAAGCATAGAATTCAGAACATTATTAGTAACGGTTTCAGATTGGAGTGGAGCTTGATATCTTTTTGTTGAACATGTGGTTATTGTGGTAGCTCGTCAACATCCTGTGAATTGTTTAGAATGGTTGCAGCTTGAGAAGATGAATTTGTTGGCATCAGTCGGTGTATAAAGATGAATTTTCAGCTTTCCTATGTCCAGATACCCTTGTGAGGCTTCCCATGGACATAAGATTGAAAATTGATTTAGGAAAATCAGTCGGTGTATTAAGATGCAAACGGTTTTTATAACACACCAACAGTTTTATCTTTTCAAAATCCATTCGTCAATTCATAAGCTGGACCGAATTGATATCCAGTGTCACAAGTTTGATCTTTATAGGATCTCATAAGTCACCTATCGCAGAGCTTGTTTGATCTCTGCTCTGGAAGGATTTCCATCGTCATTGTGAATACTTTGGTAGCACTCTCATGTTCTAGCAATATCACAAGGATAATGCGTAGGACTCTTAAGTTATTACTTGTTTTCACAGTGTATGAGCAACAAATACAATTTGATAGGTCTTGTTTATCTTGAATCATACATAATCAACCATGGAAGCTTGTAGAGGATAGTAGAGGAGGGAAAGTATTTCAAAATTCAAATGTTATAAAATGAAGGCAAAGGGAAAATGTTTATTACAAGGCATCACCCTCTAATGATGATTAGAGGGGTATTTTGTCGGTGCAGTATCTGCTGTTGTTGTAGATCCCATTGGAGTCTTGAGGTGCTTGAGCATCCGGAGCAGTTCTTGTAGTAGATGACGGTTGACCACCAATGTAATCATCATACATAGCTTCGAACAGTAAATCTAATTCATGTTCAGTTGGTTTTTGAGTTGTTATTGTTGACGGAGCATAAGTAAGATCGAGTCCTGAACTGATTTGTCTAGAAGTCATGCCTTGAAGCCCGGGTTTTAAACTTCTTTGTTCAAAAGGCATCGTTGAAAGTTCATCAAATGTCACATTCATCGTCTTCATTATTTTCTTTGTCCTTCGGTTGTAAACTCTGTAAGCACAGGAATTAGCAGAATAACCAATGAAAAAGCCAATGTCACCTTTTTCACCAAGTTTCCCAATGTCTTCATGATCATTCTTGGGATAATAGAGAACCCCGAATACATTTAGAAATGATATATCCGATTTTCTGCCGTTAATGAGCTCGTATGGTGTTTTGTTAAATCGTCGGTGAATGATGAAGCGGTTTTGAGTGTAGCATGCGGTAGCAATTGCTTCATCCCATAAGAATAACGGTGCACGAGAAAAAATCAACATTGTTCTAGCAGCCTCCATTAACGTACGGTTTCTTCGTTCCACGACTTTATTTTGTTGAGGTGTTTTAACAGAATACGCTTGGTGAGAGATGCCAACACTATCAAAGTATTCTTGAAGCACTTGGTTCTTGAATTCTGTGCCGTTGTCAGTTCTTACAATGATGACTGGAGCTTGCAGAAGAACTGTAATTTTCTTTAGAAAAAATTTAATCTCTTCTGGTGCTTCATCCTTTGATCTGAGAAAGTGAACCCACGTGTAACGAGAGTAGTCATCCACTATCACCAGAATATAACACTTCCTATTTATGCTTTCGACTTTCATTGGACCATACAAATCCATATGAAGAAGATGTAACCTCTGCTTAGAATTTGGAACTGGTTTGGGTGGGTGAGATGCCTTTTTGGTTTTTCCTTGCTCACATGAAGGACAAAGATGTTCTTTATGATATTTTAATTTTGGAAGACCGGTGACGAGATCGTTTTTAGCAAGGTCATTTATGGTGTTAAAATTGAGGTGGGATAAACGTTGATGTCATAATCAAGACTTGGTAGAAGTAGCACGAGCCATGAGGCAAATTGGAGAAGCAGAGGCCATTTCATGGAGATTGATGGTGTAAAGGTTTGTTGTACGATTTCCTTTCAACAAATTAACTCCTTCTAGATTTCTAACGAAACAGGTGTTCCTTCTGAAAGCGACCTCTAAATCTAAATCACAAAACTGACCAACCGAAAACAGGTTGTGCCATAAGCCTTCAACGAAATAAACCCTGGTGATCAATATATTTCCCCATTTAAGATCACTATAACCCAGAATTGCAGCAATATGATCATTTCCAAAGCAGACGGTTCCCAAGAACTTCTAGACGAAATTTATGAGAAGCTTCAGATTTTCCGTCATATGCTTTGAGCATCCCGGGTCGACGCACCATCACAAATTTGGACGACCTGCCAAAGAAAAAGTAAAATTTGGAATCCGTTTTCTTGTAGGTTCCTGAGGGTTAGATGTACATGCATTATCACCTTTAGAGCAGTCAGACTGACTCTCTGATTCACTGGATTCAATTATTTTTCCTTTAATGTCAAACATTCTTCCAGTAGGTGACCACCTAAGGCATGTTCCAGGTTTCCTAGGCTTAGGTGAAGCAAGTCTTTCTTTAGACCCTATCTTTTTAGGTTTCGTTACCGTTGGCTTATGTTTCTTTTGATTTGCAGTTTTTGAAACATTAGCGTATAGGTTATTCACACGAGAATTCATGTCATTCACATAATTGAGCACACAGACATCATGATTAGAAGTAATTAAACATTGCGTTCACATAGCACATATAACTTCAGATTTATCATTCCGAATAGAAAGCTTAATGTTATTACATTCAGATGACATATGCTTCTTATTCTTAGAAAGCAATAAATTTCTATGGTGTTCTTCTACTTTAACTTATTTATTCTTGATGCAACTACTCTTAGACGCAGAAGGGTGATATGTTAAAACCAACACACGTAATAATAAAATATATAATATGATGAAAAATTATCAAATTACCCTTGAGGACAAAGGTAAAAGGGAAATCTTCAAAGATATATATAATATAATACGTATATTAACCGGG
>BQNB010107822.1:0-23083 GCA_026074375.1 Tanacetum coccineum | reverse complement strand
CTTGCACACTGTTAAACAGTGCACTAACTTGGTGGAACTTACATAAGAGGACTATTGGGACTGAGGCTGCATTCGCTACGTCATGGAGAGAGCTCATGAAGCTAATGACTAAAGTGTACTTCCCAAGAAATGAGATTCAAAAGATGGAATCTGAGCTGTGGAATCTGACCGTGAAGAACAATGATTTGGCTGCTTATACTCAAAGATTTCAAGAGTTGACTATGATGTGCACCAAGATGGCCCTAGAGGAGGAGGATCGGGTTGAGAAATTCATTGGAGGACTCCTCGATAACATCTAAGGGAATGTAATTGCCGCTGAACCTACAAGACTACAAGATGCTGTTCGAATTGCTAACAACTTAATGGACCAAAAGTTGAAGGGATATGCTGTGAAAAATACTGAGAACAAAAGGAGATTGGAGGTCAATAAAAGAGACAACCGCGAATAGCAGCCACCATTCAAAAGGCCAAATGTTAGAGGTCAGAATGTGGCAAGAGCTTATACAGCTGGCAACAATGAGAGAAAACTATATAATGGACCGTTGCCTCTCTGTAACAAATGTAAGCTTCATCATGAAGGGCCTGGCACTGTGAGATGTGGGAAGTGCAACAAGGTTGGGCATTTGACCCGGTATTGTAAGGTCACAAATTCCACTACTTCTACTCAGGGAGGTCAAGTAGTGAATCAGAGAGTTTTAACTTGTTTCGAGTGTGGAAGGCAAAGACACTTCAGGAGTGATTGCCCAAAGTTGAAAGATCAAAATCGTGGAAACAAGACTGGAAACAAGAATGGAGTTGGTGAAGCAAGAGGAAAAGCTTATGTGTTGGGTGGAGGAGACGCTAACCCCGATTCCAATGTCGTCAAGGGTACGTTTCTTCTCAATAACCATTATGCTTCTATGATATTTGATTCGGGTGCCGATAGAAGTTTCGTGTTGACTACTTTTAGTACCTTGCTTGATATAACCCCCGATACTTTAGACGTTAGCTATGCTGTCGAATTAGCCGACGGGAGAATTTCTGAGACTAATACCATACTTAGAGGTTGTACGTTAGGATTGTTAGGTCACCCATTCAATATTGACCTAATGCCAGTAGAACTTGGTAGTTTTGACGTCATCATTGGCATGGATTGGTTAGCAAACCATCATGCGGTGATCGTTTGTGATGAGAAGATTGTGCGAATTCCCTTTGGAGATGAAGTTTTGATAGTTCAAGGTGATAGAGACGGCAAAGGAGAGAAGTCGAAGTTGAGCATTATATCGTGCACTAAAACTCAGAAATATATTAAGAGAGGTTGCCCAATTTTTCTGGCACAAGTGACGAAGAAGGAAATCGAGAACGAGTCGGAGGAGAAGCGACTTGAGGACGTGCCGACTGTACGGGACTTTCCGGAGGTTTTTCCAGAAGACTTGCCTGGATTACCGCCTACGCGACAAGTTGAATTCCAAATCGACTTGGTCCCTGGTGCTGCACCTGTGGCACGCGCCCCGTATAGATTAGCACCGTCAGAACTGCAAGAATTGTCTACTCAGCTGCAAGAACTTTCTGACAAGGGATTTATAAGACCGAGTTCCTCACCCTGGGGAGCCCCGGTCTTGTTTGTCAAAAAGAAAGATGGATCTTTTCGGATGTGTATCGATTACCGTGAGCTGAACAAGCTGACTGTGAAGAATCGATATCCACTTCCGAGAATCGACGACCTGTTTGATCAGTTGCAAGGATCAAGAGTCTACTCTAAGATCGACCTGAGATCTGGTTATCACCAACTCAGAGTTCGAGAGGACGACATTCCAAAGACAACGTTTAGGACACGCTACGGTCACTATGAGTTTCAAGTCATGCCGTTTGGACTGACCAACGTACCGGCAATATTCATGGATCTGATGAGACGGGTGTGCAAACCACACTTAGATAAATTCGTGATTGTTTTTATTGATGACATCTTGATCTACTCCAAGAGCGAAGAAGAGCATGCAGAACACCTTAAGTTAATCCTGGAGTTGCTTAAGAAGGAGGAATTATACGCCAAGTTTTCAAAGTGTGAATTTTGGCTGTCGAATGTACAATTTCTTGGACACGTGATTTATAGTGAAGGCATTCACGTGACCAACTCAGATTTGAGTCCAATCATGGTTGGATCGCCCAAGACTCTAACAGAGATTCGTCAATTTCTAGGTCTTGTTGGCTATTACCGACGATTTATCAAAGGTTTCTCAAAAATTGCCAAACCTATGACGAAGCTGACTCAAAAGAACATGAAGTTTGATTAGAGTGAAAAGGCAGAAGCTGCATTTCAACTGTTGAAGCAAAAGTCGTGTAGTGCACCGATTTTGGCTTTACCCGAAGGTAGTGAAAACTTCATGGTTTACTGCGATGCTTCTCGTAAAGGATTGGGTGCAGTTTTGATACAAAGGGAGAAGGTCATAGCCTACGCGTCACGCCAACTTAAGATTCATGAGAAGAATTACACTACACATGACTTAGATCTTGGAGCTGTAGTGTTTGCTCTCAAAATGTGGAGACATTATTTGTACGACACGAAATGCGTTGTGTTCACTGATCATAAGAGGTTGCAACATATTATAGATCAGAAAGAGTTGAACATAAGACAACGTAGATTGTTGAGCTGTTGATCACTACCGACTGCGAGATCGGTTATCATCCCAGGAACAGCGAACGTGTGGCGGATGCCTGAGCCGAAAGGAAACGGATTAAGACCACTATAAGTTTGAGCCTTTATTTTGACAATAGGTCTAAACCCTCCCTGTTGCAGATCTAGAAGCTCAGATGAGGCGAAACGGATGAGGAACTATGGAACAGAAGAATCTGTAAGGATGATAAGAAGCTAAAGCAACTACTGATGGAACGTATGCTTGAATAGGAGAAGTTAAGATACCTTGTCCGAGTAACTTAAGAGAGTTGATTAAGGAAATCGCATAAGTCAAAAAAATTTATTCTACAATCCTGGATCGGAAACAAGAATGTATATAAGATTTACAGAAGCTGTATGGTGGCCGAATATAAAGCTGAGATTGCAACCAATACGTCAGTAAATGTTTGACTTGTGCCAAAGTCAAGGCCGAATACCAAAAACCATCTGGTTTGTTGGTTCAACATGTGATCCCAGTATGGAAGTGGGAGAACATTACTATGGATTTCGTTACTAAGTTGTCAAAGACGTCGTCTGGTCAAGATACAATTTGGGTAATTGTAGACCGACTCACAAAGTCTGATCATTTCTTACCAATGAAGGAAACCGACTCAATGGAGAAGTTGACGAGACAATACTTGAAGGAAGTAGTCTCGAGGCATGGAGTGCCGGTTTCCATTATTTTTGATCGAGACAGTAAGTTTACATCTCATTTCTGGAAATCACTGAATGAAGCCCTAGGTACTCAATTGGATATGAGTACGGCTTACCATCCACATACTGATGGTCAGAGTGAGAGAACCATCCAAACCTTGGAGGACATGCTACGTGCTTGTGTGATTGATTTTGGGAAAGGTTAGGATAGACACCTACCTTTGGTGGAGTTTTCCTACAACAACAGCTATCACACTAGTATCAAAGCTGCACCGTTTGAAGCTCGTTACAAACACCTAATTTCAAGCGTTATGTTGATTACTATATGTAAGCAGAGTTATGCTTATAATTTGAGTAATGATATTTTATGGGAGTACTTATACCCTTTATCGTGTTATCACAGGTCATGTCTACCCCAACTCACTTTGATTAAGAGATTATCTCATTAATGATGGAGCTCAGAGCTCCTGAGTGCCTATCCCATTATCTGATGACCCTTATATGGCAGTTAGGCAGTCACATTTAGTTGATACGGACACTGAGTCCGGACCCCTTAAGGATCTTACGGAGACAAAGATTCCCCAGCCACTACCTAGTGCACCATTACTCGTTCCACCATCAGATGATCTTTACTTTATAGTTAGACATACTCATAAGCCTACTACTATAGACACTGAGTCTGAGCCAGAGGAGGCTCCCTCAGAGACAAAGAAGTTTGAGGCTTTTGAGCCATCAGATACTAGGATCACCTCACCACACTCCACAGCTCCATCAGATTCCACCACACCGATTATCCCCTGATCACCCACTTGCTCAGACATCACCTGCTCTGACCCGAGCTTCATACTACCGCAGTACCGCACGTATGGCCGTGCGTACTCAGCCGACCTTATCTCCGGGCATGTCAGCCCGAATAGCAGAGGCAGCTGTTTTGTCTCCCTCTTCATTTTGTAAGAGGTATAGATCCTCTTACGAGACATCATCACCATCATCATATCTGACCCTTCCCATACGGAAGAGGTATCAGGGTACATCAGAGCTTATAGAGGACACTGAGGATGAGAGTTTGGATTCGGATAGTGAGAGAGAGAGTTCAGAGGACGAGGGTCCTGGTTTAGAGGACGGGGGTCATGGTTCAGAGGATGAGGGTCCTGGTTTAGAGGAGGAGGCTGAACTTGAGGGTCAGCAGCAGGCAGTCTCATTTATGGATACAGCCTCGAAAGAGCCTTTAAGTCTTGGTTATAAGGCATTGAGACGTCGTGAGTTGCCATTAGGAGAAGGCTCGGTGCCTAGTACATTTGTGGTAGGCCAAAGTTCTAGGTCTATGTTAGAGCAGTAGAGGGTTGAGGAGACTCCTACACCTAAGCCACGGGTTCGTACTACATGAGTGGATCCTGTGGATGGCATAGTTTATACAGACATTCTGGTCGATATACCACCAGCTCGTGTACCTATTCAGACACCACCCTCACCTGACTGGTCATCTGGTTCTTTACCAGTTTCACCATCATCCCCAGCAGTTCCTACCCTGTTAGCTTCACCAGTGACTACCCCAGTAGCCACTATAATAGTAGGTGAGGATGAGTTCTTAGAGGTAGGGGCACAACTTGAGCTTCACGGGAGCATACTTCATGATCATACATGGCGTTTAGACGCACTACCACCTACATTGTTTGAGGGTTATGATAGGGATCTTAGAGAGTTGTATACCAAGTCAAAGGAGGTTAAGGATGAGATCTTCTCTCAGTGCTACAGGCTTAGGATCCTGGAGCAAGAGCATGAGAGGGCTACAATGACATTCGGTGCTATATGGAGACCAGTGTTGGCTTTGGAGTTATGGGCAGGATATGTTGATGCCTAGAGGGCAAAGATGTGGCGAGCTAGATATGATGATCATAGGTTGATTCATGATTTGTTAGTACAAACCGAACACCATGATGCAGCGTGACCCTCATAAGGTGATAGGTCGATGTTACCAATTTGGAGTGCAAGAGAGGAGTCGTAGAGATACGTAGACCATAAGAGGTTTGGTTAGGACTTTGTACTCACTAAACTGAGTACTTCGTTGTGCTAGGCCTAAACAGAGTAGTCTCAGTGGTAGATTTAATGACCGATTAAGATCATTCGGTAGTTTTGACACTTATAAAGTCAATAGTTAAGATAGTAGTATATAGATTATGTACAAAAAAGAAAAAATCAATGGATGGTAGTATGTTTTCTTATATGAGTTGATACATTTGATGCTTGGGTACATCGTTATCTATGCATATTTGTGACATGGTTCATCACTTACCTCAGATAGGATTTCCATATTTTGAGACCTCGTGAACACTTTCTTCCATGTGGAACTTGAAAGATATTCAAGTTGCCATATTGTACTATACGTTAGAAAAACAAGTGGTTAGATAAAACACTGCGAAGTCACAAGGAGACTTGATCGTACTTGTAGTAAGACGAATTGAAACCTGATATAATTTTGAGTAACGTGATTCTAAATGATATCATGATCTTCCTAGTTGAATCCTGAGTTACTCAAAACTAGTAAAATCTACTTGGAAGAGTTTAAGCAGATTCTAATAAGCGAACCTTAGACGACCTTGAAAGAGCAACACATAAGTCATGATGTGTTGGACACATATCTCTGGTAGAACTTAATCACGTTGACTAGAACGACCGAGGAACTGGATACAGTTGAATACCTTAGAACGTTTTATTGGCAAGTCGCGGACTGGATCATATCCGGACACCCAACCGAGAAACTTGAAATTAAAGGTTAGAAAGAAAAATTAAGGTTGTGGAGACAGTGGAAAGGACCTACCATGTCATTCGACAATGATTTAGGTACATCTGAGAAGTGTAGGAGCCGAACTTGAGAACTAAATCTCTAGAGGAATCAATAGAAACCTCACTTGAGAGACTGAACCGATAAAAGAACTAGTGCGTTTTTGTTAAGGATTTGAACTCCTATTATCGATATGTTGGTGACTTGAGCTGAATTTCAGGGCGAAATTCCTTTAAGGGGGTTAGACTGTGATAATCAGTAACTTTCCCAAATTTTAGTATTTTTAACATACTACAATATATATCCGTGTCTTCGATCTTGTCAGCTATCTCGAAGAAAACTAAAAAGTTGACTTTGGTTGGCTTCTTTTGACTAAAACGGTTACGGTTTAACCGGGTATTAAGATTCTTGATTTTCTTAAATGAATCACTTTTGATTCATCTTTTAGGTATCGAAGTATCTAGGTTATCGTTTTAACGATTACCGGAAAAAAAATTCTCGCGTTCAGCAAAAATCATCACGCAACACGTATCGGCACGACAGTTAACTGGAAATCGTAATAAATACCTTGGGTTAATTAAATGAACTTAATCAATAAGTTATTTCGTGATTTATTTGTAACATTCGTCTAGAACGTAAATCGGTGAGTTGCGATTTTAATTTATGGGAAACGAATGCTTTCGTGAGATTTAATCAAAACTAGTATCGGTAGTGAAAACAAATTTTGAACGAGTCTAAAATGACAAAACATGTTTGAGTATCATG
Source organism: Tanacetum coccineum (assembly GCA_026074375.1). Taxonomy (NCBI): domain Eukaryota; kingdom Viridiplantae; phylum Streptophyta; class Magnoliopsida; order Asterales; family Asteraceae; genus Tanacetum; species Tanacetum coccineum. The sequence continues at coordinate 16,229 of BQNB010107822.1, read as the reverse complement.
AACATTCTTATTTTGAAATTCGGGTTTTCAGTTAAACTTAAACTAGCCTCATTTTAAAATCCCGACAAGAGACAAAAGAACATGGGATACTCTCCCACCCCTTGTACTCGTGGTCCCAAAGGAAAAGCTATTTTGTTGCTTCCATGTTTCCCACTCTTATTTGTTTTATATGTTTCAAAGAAACACGCACACTTTGCATGTCTCAAAATCAAAACAACAAAAAATACTCTCTTTTCCTCTGTTTTGATATCCAGACGAACACAAGGGCACAAGAAACATTCCATTTTCAAATTTTGATCAAGATTTAAGAGTCAAGAACATTCAAGAGTTGATTTTCTAGTAGCCTTGGGTAATCAAAAACAACATTTGGTTTGTTTATCAAGTTCTAACCTCATCCGAAAACCCTTTCTTGTAAGTTGTCTAAACTCTTAAATAGTTATACTTTTATGGTTAACTTGATGATATAACACTAGTTGTACAAGTTGTTTATTTTAAATCGAAACTTAAAAATTTAAAATGAAAGTTAATAAGGGTGCGTTTGGTTTGACGTGGACAAAAAGAAAGAAAACAAAAGTGGTCATCTAAATATCATGGTTGTTGTGGTAAAAATCTTTTGTTGCTTAGAGTTTACTCGTGCTTATTTGATAACCTAGCTTAAAAAATAAGCTCTTCGTGGGCTTGTTTTGGTTTGTGGGCTTGTTGCGTGTCTCGGCCCAAGTAACGAACTAAGAAAAGGAGTCATGGGCTCAGCCCATGACTTATTTGGCTTATTTCAAGATTGTTGAGCTTATTTCGTAGATCATTTGGTTTCGGGCTAATTTGGTTTTACTTATTTGATTCATGGGCCTCTATTTTGGTCTCAGCCCAAAACCCAACCAAACTTGGGCTTAAGTTGGTCTCGGCCCACTTAAGATCGAGTGTGGCTTATTCGTGCGTTGCTTATTCGGGTCTTGGTTTGTTCTAAATGCTTATTGTGAAGCTTATTTCGTAACTTACTTGATTATCGGGCTTATTTTTATGTTCGGACTTATTTTGTGAGCTTATTCGTTGGTTTAATGGTCTTAACGGCCCTAAGTTTGGATTCGGCCAACAAGGATAATAAGCTTTAAAGCTTATTATAGGCTTATTGGTCCCGACTTATAGTATCGGATATTTTCTAACGTGTTTGAAGCTTATTTGAAGAACAAAAAGGGGGTTTTAATACAGACAGGTTTATTTTTAAAACTAATCTAAGTAAACTTCAGCTTATTATTTGGCTGCGGCCCAATAAGGATAAATACGCATAGCTTATTATGCGCGAACTTATTTCATTGACTGAGATCCATTATATCTTTTAATAACTTATCAACTTATTTTGTTGAAACTAAAGAGAATTTTATTTAATGGTTAAATATTGGTGAAACTATTATAGGACTAATTGGAAACTTAAAAATACTATGGGCGTATTTGGCGGAATAACTACCTAATAAGAGGTAATCGTACTATATTTGTCAACTTTATCGGGCTAACTAAGAAACTTTAATGGGCCGTAAGGCCCAATGATATAATGGATTAGAACGACACTTGAATTTTTGGGTTAACTTTTTGAAATTTGTGAATGAGTTTGTGCCGAGTAAACTAAAACGGTTTGAGTAGTCAATGAAAACGCTGTTTAGACGCATCGTCATGAGAAACTATAAACTTGATGTTTTGTGGTGAAATTGTTGAAAGTGGAAAATGATTAAAATTGAGGTTTGAAACCTTGGGAAATCTCTTACAAACGAAAGGGTCATGCCGAAATTTTATAAAACGTGTCACACTTAGAAGATATTGTGGAAAAACCTATTTTCTTGTCGATCCGACAAAAGGATAAATTTGATTTTTATTAATCATTAAGTGTCAAGGTTAAAACAATCGAACTTGGACATATTAAATTGGCAAGGTTTTATACTTACCCTTTTCGCCCGATAAGACAACAAAAATAATAATAAAATATTATTATTTTATTTCAAGTACCGTATATACTATATCGTTGGAGAGTTATTTATCCTTTATTTTTCCCATCTTTGGATTTCTTAGTCACTTCTCATACGCACTTTCTCGTCGAATTCACCCTCGGATCCTTTGAACCGTAAGAAACGAACATTTCTACTTATACAGTGTTTCGTATGAGTTCTGTTCTGAATGTTATGTTGTTGATATCGATGTCTTAGCCAAGTACAATCGAGTTGTTTTATTTAGTTACCACACAACCATGATACCAAAACGTTTTAATATAAGAATGAGAACTTTTCGCGAACTTGAATGCAAACGCTTGTACAATAAAACAATTATGTACAAAATGTTAATAAGGCGAAATTAATGTTAGGTCGTGGTTGGGTACCGTTGTGCGTTGTGTAGAGGTTATCTTGTTCAGCTTATATCAATCTGTTTGAGTTAGTACTGTCGTAGCCCTCACAATTATAAATCTTTTCCGTTGGGGAAAAATGATACTCAAATCTGTTTTGAACTGATTTTTCTGTACTGTGCAAAGTTGATTTGTTTTTTTAGGACAATGTTATGTGCATATGACTGCTATGTGAATGACATGAGTTTTGGTAGAATATGATGTGTGGGACTTTCTGTGTGGATCTTCTGTGTGGGACTTGTGATCTTCCGCCCTATATATAGCTCCAGCTGGTAGGCTTTAGGTGCGTGCGAATTAAGAGTTGAGGACATTGCGTGGCAATGGTCCATATGGATGAGATTTAGATAGCATGGAGTTGCCAAGGTTGATAATTAAATGTGTTGCATGTATTCACTGTCATATTGCACAATTGTCCACTACTTGAAATATTGGCACATCGACTGGGTTTTTTATCAAACCTACGAGCTCACCAACATTATTGTTAACCTTTTTGAGTATCATTTTCAGGTGTATTCTCAACCAATATAGAAATCGAGAGTAATGGGGACTAGATGTACACTCGAGGGGTGTTTATCTAGAGACTTGAGTCTTTCGGATCTAAAATGTAAACTTGTAAAATATTGTAAAACTAGATCTTTGTAAACATGTATGGTATGATCTTGTATCTTGAGCAATGTAAATCACTATGTCGCATTCTCATGTTTCTGCCGTAGTCGGGGTGTGACATTTATGTATGCTTGTGTGCTTGTTTGTGTGAAATATAAAAAAATTCATCTCAGACTTGGTTATGGCATAACTTGGTAGTGCTTGTTATGACATATTAGGTTACCAGGTCTAGGACACCAAAAATAGTTTGGGCATTGCTTGAACTTTTAAAATGTTTTCTAATCCTGCCTGTATCAAAATATTAAGCTTGTCAACCTTGATTTTTTTATTCATGTGGTATTATTCCCAAGTCAAGTATTTGCCATTAATATGTGCTCCTCTTCTTTTGTTCAGTTTTATTGTTATTACACATTTAATGCACGGGTTTGTTAGTGTATAGGTTGAGCAATTATGAACAGGTTGAGGAGATCTTGGTGTAAGAGCCAAGATGACAAGAGGATTGGACATGTTTGAAGATGTCCAAGTAGCCTGTGATGGAGGCTTGAGTCTAACTTAAAGACTCGTTTAAAAAGAAAAGTGTTTTTGGGAGACGACCCGACCTATCCTTTTAATTTTTTTTTTTTTTTTTTGCATTTAGTTGGTTTTTTTCTTACTTGGTTTTGCAGGTTCTCACTGCAAGGGAATGAAATTTGAGGTCTCCTTGACTCATTTTATGTGGTAAATTGGTTGCCGATATGGAGCAAGTTACGGCATAAAATAGCTACGGCGTAATTAATGGTTACGCCGTAACTGGATCTAATAAATTTTCAAATTTGACAAACCACATAATTACGGCGTAACTCATCCCATGGGTTAGGCCGTAATTCCTTCTTGCAAATCTTTAAATGTTTGAAATTTTTACAAAACCGTGTATATTTGATAAATGAACTTTGTAGGTATGTTCTCTGGAAACCCTCACGAGACTTCACTTGTCCACTTGGGCCACCAAGTGGTTTAAAGGCTTGTTCCATATGCTAAATGCAACCGTGATTCCTACGAAATTGAGTTAGGTTTTATTTTGTTTCCTGTATTATTTTGTATATTTTGTGCTATAGTGCTTTTATCCGGGTTTATTCTTTGCTATTAGTCTTTCTTGCAGCTATACAGGTAATGCAGTTGGAGTGGTGCTAGGATGCTAATCAATCTGCAAAGGAAGCATCTCAAACTGGACTAGTTGGATGCTATACAGGTTGATGAAGAAGTTGCTTGTGATGGTGGATGTTGCTCGAAGAAACAGACTTGGAGCATGGCTTAGAGCATGATGTCTCTTCATCATGCCGAGCAAATCTAGGGGAGTTTTCCAATCCATTTTTAACCCTTCCTATTTTAATTTTATATACTTATGTTTGACTCAAGTGGGGAAAGGGATTTGAAATAAACACCCATTTGATTATACTTGCCATTGTTTTTTTAGTTTTTTATAAAAATGTTTCAATACTAAAATTTTGACATGTTTTCCATTACTTAACTAGTTAAGACTTTACTGAGCACACCTAACCCTATATTTCTATAGTGTAGGGATACAGCCTTTCTATTTTCCCTTATACATAATCCATTAAAAATGAGTGTGCCGGTGGCTGTAGTAGACTTTAGAACTTGGCCTCGTATATCTTTTAGAGACCATCATAATGAGCATTGCACATAGTGTAATCGATGTAGCTGTGATAAAAGGCAAATTTTAGGATTAACCCCAAATAGCCCATCCATTTCATGTTATGTTTGTGTATATTGACTTTTCACACTGATTAGTCAATCCCCCTGTTAAACCCTTTATTGCACTCATCTTTAGTGCAAGATACCCCTAGTACAACCTGCCGAGCCTTTCTTTTCATTTTGTAACACATTATATGTTATTGTTTCGTTACACCAATTGCCTAGCCTACCCTGTAGTTTCTTAAAGTCCATAGTCAGGGAGTTGCTAGTTAATTTTGGTTCTACTGGTGAAAGTCACGGGTCATAATTAGAGGGTATATGATGAAAATCGAGTTTGAAGACAGTTGATCTTAAGTGGGGGGCGCTCGTGTATATATGTGTCTGCATTGTGATTAACTTTCATTGTATCCTTGTCTTGCATAAAAAAGAATAAAGAGCATGCAAGCAAGAGTTATAAAGTTACCCAGCTGATCAAACAATATTAATCAGCTTTATTATGTCGTATAGTGATAGTATTCCCGCCTTGGTCAGTTGGTGATGATTAGTCATATCCGTTTCTAAACGGGTATCGATTATAAACCCGTACTATTTCTATCTCTCCTTTTGATTTATGTTCGTATCTGTACAATGTGGCATTGTACATCTCAAGTGGGGGGGGGGGAGATAGAAATGAGTAATTTTGAAGTATGTGGTTAGATTATGTGTTGATTTTACCCAAAATTTTTAAATTTTTTTGGACATAATTTTAGTTCATTGATGATGAAGGCCGAGTTAATGCATCTTTCTTGCCTTGTTTATGAAGATTATAAGGCATTACACTACATTTCTTATGCATTAACTCGTGTATTATGAAGTCCCCTTGACTCTTAACCCTCGTTTTTGCTTTATGGAATTTAAATGCGACCAGTGACGGGGAGATTGTAGACTTAGGAAACTATTTGTTTTGTGTTTATTTTATTTAACGCCAATTAAATGTGCACCCCATGTCTTTATCCTACCCTTATCATTCTAATATCTAACCTTAGCTATTTCCGTTTAAGGAATTTGAACATCACAGTGTCTCTCATCATGGATTGGATGAGCAATTGTGGATTTTGTTGCCATTTTTTGGGGGAATTTTGGTGAATTGGCAAAGATTGCATTAAGACGGATGATTTTACCCTGTAAGAGCCTTGGTTTGTGTCAACCCATTTGCCTTTTTGAACAGTTGCATCTAGACTCTAGTGGTGGAGATTAGTATCCTTGCCAAGCTAATGATAGAATACTCGCCATGACTGAGCAGTTGAGTGATCACCAAAAACGAAACACATAGATTAGTGAGAGTATGGGTGTGATTCGTTTTTCCTTTCCTGAGGTGTTCGGTTTAGAATTTTTTAGCATAGGTTAATTTTAAATTCATATCTTTCTGGATAACTTGGGAGATATCTTTTTGAGAATTATTTAAAGGTTCTACTTGAGGGCAAGTAGAAGTCAAGTGGTAACATCAAATAGTTAATACTTTTATATATCAAATTCCCGCGTTTATTGCATTGTTTTATATTATTTTTATATGAATCTGGTACTTAATTCGTTTATATTTCAGATTCAGGTAATAAAGGCATTGGAACAGGAAAGACACAGGAGATAGCCAGATATATTACCAGTACTATATTATTTAGTAGATGTACTAATTCGTTGGAAGGCTACTAAATCTCTACAGGATGCAACTAAGAGCCAAATGAAGAATAGTACCACTACTATATTATTTAGTAGGGGTACTATATTTTTAAAGATTAACGCAATCAAAGAATATCAAGTTTAGAAGAATTACGGCGTAACTGGCCCGTAAGAGTTATGCTATAATTAATCATTACTGAAGAAGTTATTTATCCTGACTAAGGGTTACAGCGTAACTGGATCGATGTAATTACACCGTGACCAATTTTTATAAGTAAACGATGGAATGCCGCGTCAGAAGAATTACGGCGTAACTCGACACATTAGTTACGCCGTAATTATGACTCATCACAAGGACTAATTATGTGCAAAAGTTATTAAGTTTCATGAAATAATTATAAACAACATGGATGACGAGGGACCAAAAGCGTCAAATACCCAAACTTGTATTATAGTATAAATTGAAAAGAATGAAACACTATATATTCATTCCATTCATTCGTGGGTAGTAAGTCGACGGCAAAAAAGGAGAAAAAGAGTAGCTTGGCTGCTTGCTTTGGTGTAGGGCAAACCCTTTGGGGTTTGCCATGGCATTCGACTAGAGGATCGCGAGCACTAGTCTATCACAAATTGTAATTGTACTTCAACTCTTTATGATTGGATCTAGCAATATAATTGGCTGATGTTATGATTTTTTATGCTTTATTTATTATTCGTCGGCATTTAATTTATTAATCATCTCTATGATTATTATCTTATGATCTCGTTGTCTTTATCGCTTTCTTTTTTATTTATGTAGTGCGCTTATAGATCCCTGTGTTCCTGTCTAAGTTTTGATATGAGGTTGAGTGTGCACGAGGTTTAAGTGACCCTCTTAACCCTAGCGCGCACGATTGACTACAGGATGACCAATACTTGTAGCCGTTCAACCTACACCCATTAGGCGAGCCCTTAGCATTAAATACCTGGTTAGGAGTACAAGTTGATAGGAGACCGCCTGTTAGAGTAAGCGTATCTCGTAGGTTAGTCAGAATTCTTAATCACTGTAAACTAAGAATAGGTTAATTCTCCTTGCGAGTCCATTCCACTTAGTAAACATAGGTTAGGTTACAACTACAAATTGGACCTAATGATTTTAAACCCCCTCTAAGGTTGCGATTAGGCATTGCACATGAGATCATAATAATTAAATATGTTCATCCTTTCTAGTTGTCTGCCACTATACCAAGTCCCTTTTCGACAGTAAGGCTTAACACCAAATGATCCTTCTAAAACTCAAAATGCTCTCTTTACTACTTTCTTAAATAAAATGTTATTTTCATTCTTTGGGTCGACACCCGTACTTACCAATCACTACAATATACACGATAGGGTACACTACTCTTTAGTGCGTAGGAATAGTTGAGGTAGTTAGGGTTTTATAAATTTATAACCTGCCGTAGTTTTTGTTAAAAGGAAATCACGCATCAAGTATGCTAAACCGTTCATCAGTGGACATTATCCGAAGATAAACGCATGAGTATGTGAAACATACCATGTGAAGAGTGGTGTAGGAGAAATGAGAACACAATTTAAAATGACATTGATTAGGTCTTGAAATATTGTGCTTAATTTCTACGTGAGTTTGACACTTAAGTACCACTTTTGAATTCCACTGAATCTTTTTTTGATACATAAAAAAATGACATTTATGAGATGTATCCTTAAACATTAAAAAGGCTTTTGGTTTTACAAGCTCTTCCTCAAAAATTAATCCACATAAATATGACATTTTTTTAGAAAATGGATACCACAATTTTGAGAAATTATTTGAGGAAGGGAGTGTTGAACACGCAATTTGAAGGATACCATAAATAATATACCATATATTAACAAGATACCACAAATTGTTAAATGTTACGAAAAGAATTTGACATTGAAACTTCTTTTTGAAAAATTATGTTCAACAATTTTGAAACCATATGATAGAAGATTTCTCTTTTTTTTCTTAGAGTAAGTGCACTGAAGCGTACACTGACATTTGAGTCTGGGTTGCAATCTGATTTGATTGCAAGCCATTGTCATGAGCTCAAAACTTTGAATGTTTTGAATAATAGCTCAAGACCTGAGAAAATTGACTTTCTCGTTGACAGGATAAGTTATCTTTAACGATATACTTTACTTACATTAAAGTCCGAGTTATGCACTGAAATGTACATAAATCATTAAGAAAATTAGAAAGGACATGTTTTAAAACCTTTAAACTCTTGCTCGAACTTCATTTACACACCTGTGTCAATGTTAATCGACATTTCTAGGTACGTAATTGTTATCGATTCCAAGAGACATGTCGAGAAGATTCTTTTTGGTATTTTTGAAATTTTTCGATTTTGTATTTTGTTTTTGAAGATTTTTGTTTTATTGGTTTTATATTTTGGTATTTTTTTTTCAATAATTATACACAAAGTGATGTTTGATATATCAAGCAGATTCATTTGTCAGAACCTCTAGTTCTGCTAGAGTCAAACATCTCATATCGAGTCATCTGACGAGATACTTAAACCTATCTTCCGACAGAGTTTTGATAAACAGGTCAGCTGTAGAATCCTATAATGACTCCATAGATCGTTATTAGGACTCATCTAGGGTATGATAACAATGATTGTAACACGCAGCGGAATATAGAGAACAAGAACACAATCATGTTACTAATAAGGTTTTCTTTATTCAAACATGATAAAGAAACTAACTACTTATCTACTAACTACGCACGCTAAATTCGTTCTTAGACTCTCAAAAGAGAAGTCTGCAAATGAATGGATGGATTGTAACCTAGACGCCTATTCCTTTTTTATATAGTAGAGGATGGTTAACAAGCCCTACGCTATACAATAAAGCTAACTATATACATATTGGTCCATCATTGTTTCTTCTTTCTTCATTTCGTCAAATAGTTTTTGAAATCTTTCAAATCCTGTAATTCCCAATAATCTAACCCTATATGATATTACAAAACAACCTTAGCATGAAAGAAACATGCTAAAACAAGTCATCACAATAATAATTGGCACAACATGAATCTTCTTCCCCTTTTTTGTAATCAATCAAATAGGGGTCTTGTGCAACTCAGAAACACTTCCCCTCAAGAATAGCATGTAAGAAGGTAAGTATATAAACAAAAAGCTTCCCCCTAAAAGTATACCACACCATCTTTTGAATCTCGGACATTATTGCTTGAAATAGTAGGTATCAATGAACATCCAAGAGTAATAACATCCTCTCCTCTCAGTAACTGTTGCCTCAGCCGGCGATCTACCTCAATCCTTTGTTGCATCTCACAAAAAGGGTGAACTTTTACATAATCGATTCAAAAGGCTAATGCATCAAACGTCTTCACAATATCCTTATCTGACTAAGTGCAACAAGACACGTGGATTACACCTAGGTTTATGGTTCAATCGTTGTACCGAGACCTACCTCCCTATAACCGTCCATCGAAGTCTCATCAAATCTCAACAAAAATAAAGACTGTCTGATCCGCAAGATCAAAACGAGTATTTATTACCAAATAAAATGAAAATTTGTACCCAGCTAGGATTCATCGCTGATCCCTGTAACAAAACTCTCCTATCCAGTGAAATAATAATTTTGTTGGTCCCGGACCAAACATGACGATATATGTTATGTAATAAACAACTTGTAAACACCAAACCAAATCAATGAGAGAAACCAAGCCATAAGCATCACATCGTCCAAGATCCAAGGGCGTCTGTGGACCTATAATACTAGCAGCAGAAACCGTAAGCAGACCAGTAGGAACCACAAAGCCTACCAGCAGGAACTACCAGCAGGAACCATGAACTACCAGCAGGAACCATAAGCTTACCAGTAGGAATTAAGAAAAGCTTAGCAGTAGGAACATCCAAACCTCTATAATCGTTCAAAGACATTACAAACCCAAAAGATGTATAAGGGCATAGCGATGTGCTTTGTGTAACCTTTTGTAAACCAAACCAAGCTTCTAGTTAGGTTTGAGAAGAAACCCTGCTGCCTTCACTTCTGCCTGACTGCTGCCATCTTTAAACGAATTAGGGTTTCCTTAAGAACCCTAATTGGCAAATATGCCTTTTGATAAAACAAAATAAAATTATACACGAAAACCTTATTAACCCTAGATCAAGAGCCACGAGGCTCTGATACCAATTGTAGAATCCTATAATGACTCCATAGATCGTTATTAGGACTCATCTAGGGTATGATAACAATGATTGTAACACGCAGCGGAATATAGAGAACAAGAACACAATCATGTTACTAATAAGGTTTTCTTTATTCAAACATGATAAAGAAACTAACTACTACTACTACACTACACACGCTCTATGCGTTTCTTAGACTCTCATTGGAGAAGTCTGCTATGAATGGATGGATTGTAACCTAGACGCCTATCCTCTTTATATAGTAGAGGATGGTTACAAACCCTAGCTTACTAACAAAGCTAACTATTACATATTTGGTCCTTCATTGTTTCTTCTTTCTTCATTTCGTCTAATAGGTTTTGTAATCTTCAAATCTATAATTCCCAACATTAGCTAACTGGTATTCAGTTTTGATAAAGAATAATTCAACAATACCCCTTTTAACTTGTTCTTTGATAAAGTGATATCTGACATCAATGTGCTTTGTGCGAGAGTTTTGAACCGAGTTGCACGAGATGGCTATGGCTGCCTTTTGTAACATTCCGTATTCTCAGGTCATTTACAATACTATTTAATTTCACTATTTATTTTTTTATTTTATTTTTTTCCCGTACGCGTTCACTTTTAATTTTAATCGTTAAGCTAAATCGCGTAGACTGAAAATGATCATACAATGTAAACGGGCATTAAACAATTAAATGTTTACATCAAGCAAGTGTTATATGATTATTATGAGGATAATTAATAACTTTGTTTATCTTATTTTTATTGGCTACGTAAAATGCTTACGTTTCACGATAAAATGCGTTTAGGCATTCCCGAAAGTTCTAAAACCTAACTACGCCTAAACGAATACCCACGATTATACCCAATACTCAAAATAATCAAAAATTACATCACATATACATACATTATGCCGAAATTTTGGTGGATAATACCAAGACTTTTCTTTTACACATAATATCTAGATATTACATAAAGTAACTCTTACACCTTTAATCAAACTTGTCATGCTAACTTAACTAGGGTTAGAAAGTAACTAGGGTTTGGTTAAGTAGATATTTAGACTATAAATAGCCATGCATGCATGAGAAATGTTTACATACTTCTACACTTAACATAAAATTTATTTTCTTCTCTCTTTTATACATAAAAACCCACGGCACCTTTTAACCCTCAAACAAAATCCACACTTTGATTTTCTAAGTTTATAACAACCCATTACTAACACAACATACTTAATGTATTTACTAAGGTTTGGGAAAGCGATTGGTACAACAATTTTCAAGTAAGAAGAAGAAAAAGGAAAGATTAGGGTTTTGAAAACCTAATCTAGGGTTATAAGCTTGAAAGCTTTTTGAATCTAAACACGGGGGTGGTGGGGTATTTGCAGAACTTATTTCCCATCTCATAACATCATTCTGGACTAAAGGTTTTTCTTAAATCCTTCATTACTTTTATTTCTTATAAATTTTATGTGTTACATGTTAACAATATAGCCATAATCACCACTAATGACTTTCTAATATGTAAAAAGAGTAATTATTTATGTATTAAGAATTTATACACTTATTCACATGTCCCTACATGTTATAAATATTCCATGTGAAAAGCAAAAATAAAAGAATTATAACCTCATTGATTAAGTATACACATGTTAGGACAAATTAGGGTTTTATAAGGTTTTTTAATCATCACATATGAAAATAATGAAGTAAAAGGATTGAACTGTACATATGAAAGTAAAAGGACTAGGATGATATTAGACATAATTTATAATACCACATATGGTCTAAATATGTTTTTAAGAGAATTTATAGTTAACTAACTAAGTTAATAAACATAAAAACATAGGCTTTATAAAGAAAAACAAATTATTAAATAACAGAGGGGCTGACCAAGACGAATTTTGGACAGTAGGTTTTGATATGATATAATAAAAATACGTCTCGTGACGATTCCATAATGATAAGAAACTTGAAAAACCGATCTATAACGAAAAAGATACGTTAAAAACGAGTTTACGACTATAAATACTTTTATAAAACTATTTTTATAAAAAGTTACTATTCATTTACAGCAACTATTATTTTAAAACATCTAAAATATGATATAACTTTTGAATACTAGATCGAACACGCAAGAAACGTTCACAACGGAACTATAATGAGTAAATTACGACATTTCCGAATAATTAAAGTTTATAAAATAATTTTATAAACTATGACAGTAAAAAAACACTATCATCATGTAATTTATTCTTAAAAAATATAATACCTCTTTTAATAACAAAAAGCTACTCGAAGAAATCACTGAAATCGGGATAAAACGAATAAGTTATTACGATTACATGTTACGTCCAAATTAAAGCCTAAAACGACAAAGAGCTGTTGTGAACAGGTAATTTTACTATTCACACAGAATCTTTAAAACTTGAAAAATGTAATATATTGATCGCTCGTCTTACTAACGAAGACTGTGCAACGTAAGAAACGCAAGCAACGGCTAAAAGGAAAAAGGCGACCAAATTAGGTTCTATATTTTACGAAAAGTTAAATTTATAAACGTTTTCACTTTATAAATATTATTTTAATAACTAAAACGAAAGTCTTGGATGATTATGCTATAATAGAATATTTGATTGGTTTATCATAGTGCTATATCACTAGGGAGTTTCATAATGATCCTCTTCGGATGGCGTATCGTCGATAAGCAGTTCCTGTAGATTGTACGATTTAAAGTATCCTCCTAACTCCTCGAAACGTCAGTGGTCATTACCTCTTTAATTATGATACCCGAACGATAGCACACCGTAACTATCTATAATATTATATTGAATGTATAAATTGAAGTACTCGGTACTTATACGACCTTAATTTAAATAGGTTGCATCAAACGTTTTGCGTGACATTTTTATCTGTGATTATTGGACTATCAATACTCAAGGTGAGTTCATAGCCCCTTTTTACTACTTAATTGTTTTACAAACTCTACGGGGTGAAATTACATGCTTGTTTTACTATTGGGACACAAGTGTTTTTCTAAGGTGTTTTTCAAAGTGGTTTTAAACTGTATGCTATCCAGATTACTGCTGAAATTATGCCTAAGTTACAACTATTGCCCCAATTAAGTCCCCACTATATCAAGAACCGTCAATTCTATTGTATTGAGCGCGAGTGTTGTGGATATATCTATCGGGACTGACACAATCCCCGCAAACCTGGAAATTTCTACTGGTCACAAGTAGACCTGGGTGCATTGTAACATTGAGAATACTTTTAGGGTTGTTGCAAGCATCCTATACAATTGGGTCACAAACTAGTTAAGCTTCGTTCATGAGCTTAGGTGCAATAATTAAACGTTTGTGACTACTAAATGTGTTTTAGAGTCATTATACATCGATCTTGTGTCCATCCAATTTACCAACAAACTATGATTTCACTCAACCTTTGTGTTGACTTTTAGCATGTAATTTCAGGTCCTAGGGTATGAAGACTGAAGGGGAGCCATGACGGATATCCAATGAAGATGGATTCTGTGTTTTATCTAAATTTATATCAACTTTTGTATTTTCATAAAACTTAAAGTACAAACCTTTTGAGATTTGTTTACATGTATGATTGATGTTTATATTTGACATCAAAAACTTAGGGACCTAAAGTATTTAACTCTGATATTTGCTATAAAAAAATATATCTTAAAAGGTCCATTTTTTAGTCCATTACCTATATCTTGTTTAGTTGTACTTGAAGTAGCACCCCAATGTTACTATTCTGCTGCTAAAGACGAGAAGTACCTGATTTTGGGATTTGTACAGGATGGTACCAGAGCCAAGTTATAGGGACGAACTGGTTCTATCAAAACCTATCTATAACTACACAAGTTTAAAGATTTTCTATTCTTTCAATTCAAATTACAGAATCCTTCATCGCTAACCAATATCCTCACGCGCGTATTCCCCGACCTTACTTTCTTATCTGATTATCATATTGCATTATATAAAACCTTATATATATATAATACTTGGTTTTAAATTCGATCTCTACGTCTATCTTTTTGACATACAAATATCCTATCTCCTAACATCCTATTATATACCCTGAGAAATTCATGATGTATTTACATCATCCATCTATTCTACCTTTTCCTCCATCAATATCATATCCCATAACTCTTCATACCTTGTACAAATTCATAAACCAAATTTATACACGTAAATTATTTCCAGAATCATGCCGCCCAGGAGATTTAAGAAGAAATCTATTAGGAAGATAGTGGAAAGGCGTGTGGCCAAAGCCATTGAAAAATATGAAAAGACTAGAGCTGACTCAAACAATACTGGTGGATCTGGATCAACAAATACTGGAGGGACTGTTGTGCCAGAGATACAGGGATGTTCGTATAAGACATTTATGAACTGCAAGCCTCACTCTTTCAAGGGGACTGAAGGCGTAGTCGGACTGAAACGTTGGTTCGAAAAGATAGAGCAAGTGTTTGAGATTTGCAAATGTGCTGAAGATGACAAAGTGAAGTTTGCTATGTGCACGTTCGAGGGTCGTGCCCTAACCTGGTGGAACGGAAATGTTCAGACTTTGGGACTCGCTAATGCTAATCAGATCCCCTGGAGCAACGTGAAAGCTATGATGACGACTGAATACTGCCCAGCAACCGAAATCGAAAAGATGGAGCAAGAACTCTGGACTCTGACTCTGAAAGGAGATGATATCGAGGCTTACAGCAATCGCTTCCATGAACTAGTTCTGATGTGTCCTGAATTGATGCCCACTGAAAGCAAGAAGATTGGAAAGTACATTCGTGGGTTTCCTGAAGGAATCAAAGGAAATATGATTTCTTCTAAACCTGCGACCTTGCATGAGGCAATCAACATGGCCCGTGCACTGGTCGAGCAATCAGTTCAGGGTAAGGCTGCTAGAATTAGTGAAAGTAATAAAAGGAAATGGGAAGACAACCAAAGGAACACCAATAACAATAACCATAACTACAACAATAACCACAACAACAACCAGAACCGCAACCGAAACAACAATTATCCCCAGCAACAAAATATGTCAGGGCATATGCTGCAGCCCCAGCTGGAGGAAGGATTTATGCTGGAAATTTACCAAAGTGCAATCGATGCAACTTACATCATCATGGACCGTGTCCTCAAAGGTGCCAGAAATGTCAAAAATTGGGTCACCAAGAGAAGGATTGTAGATTCGGGGTCCAGGGTGCAGGTAATAACTTCGAATTAGCAGACGGAAAAGTTGTTAGCACCAATACCATTTTATGTAGTTGCACCTTAGTCTTATTAAATCACGTCTTCAAAATGTAATGTTTTAAATGTTGTTTTAATTTAATGTTTTAAATAAAGTATTGTTATTTTTAATTCCGTTATTATATTTTCAAATTTTGAATTCCAACGGCTAATTTTTTGTTATAAATACCCTCAACATCTCTTCATTATATCACACAACTTCTTTACCATCTCTCTCAAATGGATTTCAATTTCAATAACGAAAATGAACCATGGGAATTCAGTCTAGATATAGATGATTTCGATCGCCATTTAACACCCGTTGTGCGTTCCTCTAGTAGCACAAATGTTGAACCATCTCCTTACACCCCAAATTCAGTTACGATAATACCCGGTCCTGCGGATATTGTTCAGCTCTCTAGTAGCACACGTGTTGAACCATCTCCCTCAACCC